>JAUZST010002597.1:0-17895 GCA_034779995.1 Parotocinclus haroldoi | reverse complement strand
ACACACACACACACACACACACACACACACACACACACACACACACATATATATATATTTTTTTTTATTATTATTTTTTTTTTATTGTGATATATTTCTGTATTGTTTTTGTTTAGATTATGTTAAACAACATCTTTCTAAAAAATGTATAAAAATGGAGCAATAAATGTATAAAATGGCACCCTGTCAAATATGTTCAACTAGGTATGGAATATCATACTGGATTCAGGCAGCAAGTGATCCACAGGCATCAGTCACTTGCTCAGTGCCCCATAAGGCGGTTCACTGATAAGTTGTCAGTGTAAAGCCAGAACAAGAGATGCATTAGTAATCAATTCAGGCCAGGATGGACTCGGAGAATTAAATCAAGTATGGTCACCCTCAGATCAAATTACATGGACTTTTTTTTTTCTTTTTAAATAAAAGGGTGACATGGTTGCACAGCATCAGTGAGGTCACCTCACAACTCAAGCATCCCCGGGGTTTGTATGTCTTCCTCATGTCCTTTTTCCCCTCAAACAGCCCAAAGGCATGCATTAGATTAACTGATTACGCTGAATGGGCCTGATCTGAATACTTATCGATGTAACCTTGTTTCTGTCACAAATAGCACACTGGCAAAACAACAAACACTTTGTGCTGAAAGTTCATATAAACAAATGATGAGTCCTGAAATTTCATATTCATAAAATGTAATTATAATGACACTGTGACGTGTGTACTTAAATCACAGCGAAAACACCGATTAGAATCAGATGGAATTATAAACAAGTGCTACAATTGGAAATGAACGCTTTCTTGCATGCACGTTAACAAACTCTGACGTCTGGTTACTTAAAAAAAAAAAAAATCAACAAATAAATAATTGCAAGCCAACATCAGATTATATCAGACTGTGCATACACACAAACTGGCTACCAATTATTGTACCTAAAGTGAATTAGAACATGCTTGTGAAAGTTGATTGTTGCTAAAGTCTTCATACCGCAATCTTTTTGTCCTTCCAGTTAATAGTTTCTTGCAGGTCAAACACCTCTCTTGTGAGAGTATCTAACTTGAGCTGAATGTTCTGGTTCATCTACAAAGGCATTATGCAAATAAAGAGCCAGGAGCAATGGATGAGTGGAAAAGAGAGCAAAAGCAAGACAAGACTAAAGGAATAAATACTTAAATAGAGTATAAAACGGAAGACAAAGAAAGAGGAGAGTGACTGATCCATTATTGAGTGTATACTCTGAAGCAGGTAAAAAATCTCACCTCGATAACTTCATCTCGCTGACGGATGCCCTCTTTTAACTCCTCCTGTTTGTGCTGCAGGACTGAACACGCGTGCTTTTGCCGCTCTAATTCCTAAGAATCAGCACAATGATTTCATTAAACAAAACCACATTTCTCTAAGGCCATTTCTTTGTTGTCTTAAAAACTGTGCTTTCATTCTAAGCATTGCAGAGTTCGAAATTCAACAGGAAGTGTTAAAAAGAATGAACGCGCAGACGGAGAAACGTATATAAAACTGCTTATCTGGCCAGTTCAACACAGACAAAAGTCAAAATTGTCATCCGGTTTTCTGTCAAAAACTCATAATGACCTGGAAACTAGTTTACCTCCCTATTCAGTGAATTCTTCTTAGTAATTAAGTAAAAAAAAAAAAAAACCACTCAGATGAGTATGTGCATGAACCTTTGATTTGTCCTCCAATTCCCTGTGCAATTCTGACATTTGCTCCTCCATTTCTTCGACGACATCCTTAAGCGTGTCGACCTGGTAGATGAGATTTCCCTTGTCGTTGTCAAGTTGTGCATTAGACACCATGGCCTTCTTATACTTCTCTTCCACTTCTGACAAAGATTCCTACAAAAAGACATGAATTCCTTTAAATAACAGAATGGAACATTGATACCAAACAAAATGGTTGCTACATATCACAAATGATCAAATACAAAAGCATCTAAAATGCTTAAAATACACTAAAATAAAGGTTTAGCACAAAAATATAAGATGCAATTAACATTTAAACAGTTAAGAACTGTTCGTGGCTTTTTAACCCATTTCTGGGTTTGTTATGGGTCTCACCTTAAGGAGGTGGAAGCATTTACCTCTCATAAGCATGACCACTTTAAATCTATCTACATCCTAGATCGTTACGGTTACTCAGAAATCCTATCATTTGCTATGTCCACAGCACACATATCAAAAATGTAAACATTCACAAACACATTTTTAGAAGCGGTTGGTGTTTGCAGTGTGAGAACAGTATGGTGATGGTGTAACAGTGTGTATTAGTACCGTGAAGAAATGTACACTGCTCACAAATCAGGGGATATTTTAAAATGACTATGAAGCCATTAAAAGACGCATTTGATCTTTTTTTTTATTAAACATGAACATCAGAAGAACAAATTAAAAGTTAAGGAAAGTTGTTTGATTACGCAAATGTGATGCAAACTCAATTCCGGTGAATGAGTAGCAAGTGATTAATTCATGGGGGTGAACAGAATAATGTTAAACTGGACAAGAGTGTCTCACATTGACTGTTCAGTAGGGTGTCTGGTCACACCAAAACACACTGACAGAGATGGGACATGAACAGGATCAGATTGTCCAGTAGTTCTTGTGAAATCCTCTTCCTATTCATTTTAAAATATCTTCACATTTTTGAGCAGTGTAATGATAAAAAGAAATAGGTGACTTTGTCTACTGAAAATTCTTTAATACCCTACAAACACACGCAAAGTTCTATTCAGGAACAATGGCGTTATCGCACAGGGGCGCTAGAAGATCCAAAATGATTTAGAATGATCTTGACAGGCCATAAGATATATGGATATCTGGTTTCTTTCCTTTCAGACCTGTTCAGTAGGTGAACTCCCTGGTAGTCACTCCAGGTCATGGACATGGGGACATGTTCAAACAAATCCATCACAAGCTGAAAACAGATGTTACGTAAACTGAGGAGTTTAATATAGACTGTATATATCATAGTGTAATCTACCTTAAACGTGCTTAAAATACAAAGGTGGACAAAGTAAAGGATTAAAAACAATGTTTGTTGTTGCAACCATGTCATTTCTTGGCGCTCATCCACCATATGACGTCACGCAACTGCGGAGTTCCTCATTTAGCATGAGCAGCTTCTGCTGAATCTGTATTTGTGTGCATTACCGGATTCCCACCATACAGGGATTACATGCAATTAGGTAAATAGGTTACATATTTTCAGTATCAGCTAAGTTTGAATAAATGAGTTTCTTGCAAGACTCATGCTTTCACACAAGGATTGAAAAATAGCAGGGTTTGGAGGTGAGTGGGAGCAAACAGCCAGAAACAAGAAGTAAGAAGACAAGTCATGCACTGAGCTCAGGCCCCTCTACCTTTAGCTCTTTAAGCCCCTGCATGTATCGCCCCTCTACATCGTGAATCTGGTCCTTTAGATCATAGATGTCCTGTTGAGGAGGAGGGACTGAAATGAATATAGGTGAAAGGCAGAAGCACTGAGGGAAGAATATGGCACATGCCCACTTTCCTCTGAGGTACCAACAGAACAGGACATTCTCAGGAATATAAAGCCATTACAAGAAGCTTAAATGGAAAAAGATCATAGCAGAAACAACATCTCCACATTTCCAGAAGGCAGGAATGCACAGTATTTAAAGCAAAAACTATTATGTTCGTCCCCCAATACATTATGTGCAACTGCCCACATTTTTTATACACTATAAGGATAAGGATAATACACTTTTAGGAAATTTCTGTGCTTGAAAGTGTTTGAACTCTATATTTCAGCAAATAAATGACCTACAAAATCAGAGTTTTACCTAAAAGTTGGTCCTAAAATTAGATAAAGAGAATCTGATAAAACGAATGCGACAAAGATATTGTGTTGACAGAATCAGGACAGGTCTTACCCTCAGTTCACTCAGAGATGCATCTGGGTCAATGAGAGTGGCAGTTGGTGGGTCTCCACTGCCCCGCCTGGATGAAGTGCCACCCAAAGTGGCCAGAGCTGCAGCAGAAAGACCAGGAGTGGTACATCGAGATGAAGGCTACAACACAACATAACCGACACATCAACATACAACATTAACACTCCGATACACCACCCTTGTGGGCTAGTCTTAGCTTAACGACTGTTCTGCCGAACTGTCACCCATAACCCAAGCATAACATCACTAACTACATATTCTCTTTTCCCTCTGAGCTCTTCTTCCGGTAAGAGTTCCACTTGTCACACTAAGATGTTCCCGTTTTACTCAAACTGTCCACAGACAGATGTGCTTTTTTAATTTGGGAGTAAAATTTTAAGCAGGAAACGTTACGTGTTATCACAGATCGCTTACTCACCCGGCTGAAGGTGTCAGTGTACTGCTTGTCACACTTCTCGTCCATCTAGGAAGGAAAAAGTTTTGGTTATATTTGCAACATAATGTTCAGTGCTGAACTCGAAAAGCCCGTTTCGTAAAGAAAACCGTGTGATGAGTGTTTCCTGATACAAAACTCTGTGTGAAGCTTTACATTGTGGACAATACAAACACCCATGTCAAATAGGACTAGTATGACATGCATAGGTGTCAAAAAGAATAAATAAGATAAAACACTGAGCTTAGCTGAAGAACTGCACAATACATTTATAGCCATAAAATCATAGATTATTCGTTTAATTAGGGTGGAAATTGGCGCTATTAAAGAAACATATTACAATGACAAGTTCCACTAGAAACACCAATATGGTACTAATCTCATGTTCACAAGAAATGAAAAACTAAAACGCAACAAAAAAAAAAAACTTTTAGATTCAGTTCAGAGTAAAATAGTTTTTGAGCAATGATAAATTACAAGAAAAATAAGATCTGCAAGTGGCAATCACCACGGTCCAAGCTACATTAAAAAGTAGTGCCTAGAAGTTATAACACTAACACAAATCATATACATGGTATTTAGAAATACTGTGAACATGAGGAATACAGTGCAGTGCAAAAGTCTTAGGCCACCATTAGATTAGATAAATGATTACTTATTATTAGTTATTATGATATATTTTGACCATATATAGTAATACAACCAAAAAAAGAGGATGTTTGTTTGCATCTGTACAGTATTAAAAAAAAAATAAAAACAGCATCAACAGGCTACAGTGGCAAGTGAAAATCCCAGTAGATCAAGAGTTCCTGAAATTCTCAGATCAGCCACATCAGGTACCAACAACATTGCTTGCCCATTCTGATGCTGGGTTTAAAATTCAGCAAATCATCTTGACCATGACAACGTGTCCAAAGACGCAGAGTTGCTGTGTATATAGGTGGAAATATAAACACTTTTCAGGACAACGTAAAATAAAAAAGATCAATTCAAACACGTTGCAACTCTTTTTGCATGAACACCTATATACATACTCTTGCCAATTTTATAAAAAAGGTTCAACAAATGTTATCGATGCAGAAAGTCAACAAGTGCAGTCTGTTAAAAAAATCTAGTACGAGTTTACATGCACGTTTTCATTACAGCATACACAACTATTTAAATCCAAACTGATCTAGGCATCTAATATCAGGCAGTGATTTTTTATATAACAGTTAGTTTGAAGCTTTTTATTCATCCCTGCAAGAAATTCAAGTTCAAATCTAAGATGAACACAGCACGACATGCAGCAAATCACCGAGCCATCACTTACGCTGTCCAAATCTGGGATGCTCAGGTCATCTAGATCAGAAACAACACTGCCTCTGCGGTTTGTGCGACTGAAATAGTCGGCAGCAGTCTCACTTATGTCAGAGAAATCGGATGACTATGAGGGAAAGGTGAGGTGAACATAAGTAGGAAAGCAATCAAATGAAACAATTCAGTCCTAGTGGGTTTGTGCTCAGAGCACTGGATTTAATGTCTCAGCTGGCTCACCACACTATCCCTTCGTCCGTGTCTCACGCGATCCTGAGACACAATGCTGGAAGTGTCATCATCAGAAGAGGACTGGAGGAAACCAGGAAAATAAATGTGACACTCGTTCAAGAGACATGTGCAAAGCACAGCACTAGCCCAATGCAATAAATGCAAGGTGAAAAATTCTAGACGCATGGAACACCCGCAAGCAAAAAAAAAAAAAAAAACCCTAAACATGAAATTTTCATGCAAAAATCCCCATACAGCCTCCCCTCCCTCAGACATAGTTAACTGTAGATCTCTCCTCCAGAAGGCACAGCCTGGACTAGGTACCACTTTGACACATGTGTGCTTGGATTATGCTAATGCGCATTAAAACACAAACTTGCACATATTTGCATTTCTATTGGGTAGATCAAGTGTGCACACCTGGATATAAAACCTGGATATAATCAGTAAGTATTTCATAACCATACAGCAATACAACCAAACCACACAGTCAGTACGATTCCATGTAATTAATAATCTGATAAGTGCAGAAACTCTGATCTGTGAACTGACATTCATCAGATGCTGCTCCAGGGGTGCCAGATCCCACAAGAGAAACGAGCAACCAGGCATATGGAAACAAATCAACAGAAGGGAGGTGTCTTAAAATATGTGGACCTGGTGTGTTTGATTTTGCTAGCTGCTTCTGGGCTATGATTGCGTGCAAAGGCAGACTTAAAAAAAACTATAATTGAAATCAGAGTAAGGGCAAATGAGCTGAGAAATCTGATTCCTGGAATAAAAATCCAGCTCTCTGTAACAACTCTCAATCTGATTTCTAGGTCTTAATATGGATCTGAGAAATCAGAGTATGTGTTCTACATGGCCAATTAAATAATCAGATAATTGAAAATGTAATCACTGTATCAAACTGTTTTCTTCTCCATTCCGCAAATCCTGTTTATAAAAAGTCCTGTTTATACAGATTCACTTAATACAGTGCTATTTAAATCTGTTTGTAAGATTTTGGTGAATTACAGACCACAAAGGCCTACAAAAAGCATCACTTCTGTAGAAAAGCACACAAAACCCTCAAGCTTTCCCTGGCGCATGCCTTAGACGTTCCCAAGCTGCATGCTGTGCTGGGAGGGCTTGCCAGCAAAACTGTGGATGTTAAGGTACGGTGCACAGTGCTTACCGCTGGACTACTATGGATAGAGCTGCCACCAGAAGAGTACCAGCTGCATTCAGATGGCTGTGGGAACAAGCAGCCCATTTAACTGTGTTCCGAATGGTGCCGTGCTATACTGTGTTAATATACACTGCTCACAAAAAATTAGGGGACATTTCTAAATGAAATTGCCATACAGTGCAAATCACAGGTATTGTGACAGTGAAGTCAGTGTTTTGTTTTGAAAAGCTATTAAAGTTGTGTTTTATATCACAAGCGAATGAAGCTAAAATGCAGAATATCAGCATATATAGACACCAGGCATTAAGTGTTACGACCTGAAAACCATCACAACCAAGCCACAAAAATAATCTGCTCATGTAATTGTCCCAATATGTATCACTGTATAGATCACCATTCCACATGCTAATAACACTTACAGCTCTGGAACTCTGTGAACCATAGAGACCATCATCACATATTGAGGCCTGAGCACAAAAAAGACAAATTATAGTGAATAAAGCAGCATACATGGTTTAGAAAGTGAGTAAACAAGAGTACGGAAACCACTCTTTGTTGTTTATCCGTTGCTTATACGGCTACCGATGTATTAAAAAAAGTTTGTCTAGACCACATACACTTATGCCACTAGGTCTGGACTCTTGCAGTGAGAACAGAACCTACCTAAGAGCTAAAAAGTCGATATAATCTGCACCCTATGGACTTCAGCTGTGCTGCGAACAGGCATGAAAGGGGGCAACTATGAAAAAGTTTCTCCAGTTCGAAATTGCCGTTTCTCTGGTGACCTAGAGACCAGAGCATGAGAGAAGTGGTGCAGTATTATTTTTGTTCCAAATATGTTCTGTATCCATTCCACTCCTGCTCTGTTCCAGGTTTTCTATTTCCCGTTCAGTGATTGTACTTCAGTTCAGCTGTTGACAGTGTTGTCAATAAAAACTGGCACTGGATCCATGGGGAGGGGCCCATTACGAACACGGCTATAACATGGTAGGATACTCTGTGCCAGGATTGAAAAAGCTTGGCCTAATTAGTTTTTCCTGGTTTGTCCTTTTCATGATATGTATTGTGTAATTGGTATCACATGTTACACTGGAGCAATCTTGGAACAAGAGAGTAGACAGATGTTCCAACTTTTGGGTGACCCAAAATGGCATCGTCCCCATTTTCAAAACACTACAACCGCATGATAAAATTGGATCTACATGCAAAGCACTTAAGAATTGACTGACCATGCTGTGGCTACGCATCAAACCTGTGGAGACGCTGGTGGGCAATGCCTGTGAGAAAAGTAGTGACGATTAGAAGACCACTATGCATGCATAGTGTAACACAGGCACAACTGTGCAGATTAGCACCAATAATAAGCACGTAAAAAGTTGGAGAGTAGGCACGAGGAAAGACAAACCCGAGGCTGATAGGAAGAAACAGTAGAAGAAGGAGGAGGAGGAGGCTTGGAGCTCTTTAAACTGCTGTAGCTCCTTTGGTCATAATACAAGCCAGTCTAAGAAACAACATATCACAAAGCAATGAATATGTCATAATAGACAGAACTCTAAACCAAGGAAATAATAGGAAAATTAGTCCCTAAAATCCCTAAAAAGTCCCTAGTCATAATGCTACATAAAAAACACCTTTTTTTTAATTTTCAAAATGATCATAGCAAGGCGAACTCCTTTGAACGATAGAGAGTGCTAGAAAGAAATGACATTTCGTTTCAAAAATTGTGCAGGCATTTAACATTCTTTGATCAAAAACGTGTACCGGGAATACATCGTAGATGGCAATACCACCATCCACAGTGTACAATGCAGTGTCTGCACACGAGTGCTTAATGATCGTGATCTGTATCTGGCAACAACTGCTCATGCAAACAGACGAGTGGAAGAAATCATATCCACTGCCAAGTGTTTCAATGTAATGGTAGGGTTTGTGTGTGGCACAGACCCTATAAAGCAATGGACCCTAATTGTCAGCTGCCAATCATGGACTTCATGTACCCCATGATGAAGGGATATTCCAGCAGAACAATTAGCCAGACTTGGCAGAGTTGGCAAGAGGAGTATTCTGGAGAGTTCCCTCAAGCTGTCAAGCATTTAGGGATGTTGTGGAGTGGTGCATTCACACCTGAGATCCTGTACCTGCACCTGCTATGGGTGGCTATCCAGACATGGCTCGGCTCAGCCTACTTCCAGACATTTTCCATCGACTTGTGAAATCGACGCCACATCAAGTGGAGGCACTTACACAGTACTACACTGCTTACCAAAATTTAGGGATATTTTATTATGGGAAATTTCATTTTGAAGTATCCTCTAATTTTTGCGAGCAGTATAATTCCTTTCATTGTGACTTTTGTATATTATTTATCGTTTTCCTGGTCAGGGTTGGAGGCGTAGTCCAAGCCAACCTCAGGCAGCACAGAGCACACATAGGCAATCTATCGCAGGGTCTACAGGGCTCACTGTTAAATGCTTAAAACCATGATGTAATTAAGACTGATACGTTGATACGATCTGACACAATGCATCGTCTTTACCACTTAATTCTCGCATAGTTACATGAAAACTGCAAATGTTACCGCAGTTATAGCTATGATTATCATTATCAAACTTCTCTTTATCATTATTACACTTATCATTAACTGGTATTATGGATCAAATTGGCTTTTTTTATACCGCACCAACCCACTGGAGTAGAGCTTTAATACTTAAAGATGTCCTTAAAAAACCTTACGATATTTGCATTATATTTATTTATATCTAAAATTTATTTTTTGCACTGTGACAGCAAGCGGTTTTAAAGAGAATTCTTACAAGCTTAGCTCCAAAATGAAGGGTTACAAAAACATCTCTGAAAACGTAGCCAGCTAAATTTATACTCAGGATGAGGAACAGATGCACTGACCAGTAGGTCAGGTCTTTTCCTTGAAGAAGCAGGTTTTGTGTGGAGATCATTATACACAGAGCTCTGAAAGGAGGATGACAGATGGTTAAGTCACGCTATGACACGTTTGCTAGATGAGGCCATTTCACTCAGAATACTGATAACTAATACACATAAGAATGACAATGGGCAAAATATGCATAGCAGCTGTAACAGATGTGTTTAGATTAGACCCAACAGGTCACTGTAAATGTTAACTAGGCAACAAGGCTATAAATATATCTGTGGACTGGCTACACTTTCTGGCACTAAAAAAAAATGAATATTGGGATTCTCAGTCTCACAACTGTACCGGCAACTAAAGAAATGCCTACACTCTACTACAATCGCCACGTCGGAAATTGACTACAATTCCGAGTAAACATCTTTTTATGCAATAAACAAATCAGCATAGTTAAAAAAAAATTATAATAATAAAATGCACATTTTAAAATACAACTACAACAGTAACACCACCTGTGCTCAAAGAAACTGCATTCAGAATACAGCATAAGCCAGACAGAGGATTCTGATTTTAAAAAACAAACAAATCAAATAATTGGAATTACATACAGTGGAGCGAGAGCTCTTCAGAGAGGATCTATTGGCATCAGACTGGAAAGAAAGCAGGACTGTGTAAATCATGTAAATCAAATTGAAAATGATAATAAGCCATGCCAACTCGTGCAGTTAGACAGAACAAACATGGATTCGTTAACTCAGCCGTAATAAAGGACTTCAGACTATTGCTTTCCACAAATCTAAAGTGTAACGAGTTATAAAGACTGAACACAACACAAGCTAAAGTTTATGTTTAATTGCCATTCAGAGTAATGCTATCCTACTTGCCGTCGATGTTCTGATTTCTACATGCATTACAAAGAGTTTTGTGACTAAATATTCGTAATAAAAAAGCCTGGAAAAAAGGACAGGTTGAGGATTTGTTTAAACAATGAAACTGCAAGTACCGTTATTGCTATAGGCCTATTTGTTTCTCGTTTTACTCTTTATCCTGGTCAGGGTTGTGCAGCGAGTTCAGAACCTGTCCTGGAATTCATTTGGAACAGGCAAACATACTTCAAACTATAACCCGGGTTCTAATGGTGGTTATCTAGTGAATTGTTGCTGGTTTAAGACCTTTTCACACCGAGTCAGATTTTTTTTGCATGGGAAAAAAAAATAGATTTTTTTAAAGCAGTCGGACTTTCACAACAACTTTGTTACGTTTTTTTTTGTCTAAACACTCCATATCCGAGTTTGCTTTCTTTAATCTCCTTTCTCCTAATGTATCGGAGATTTCTCTTTTTTTTTTATATTGACAACGTTAAAAAAAACATTATAATAGCAGTAGCAATACAATAGCAATAATCTGACTCTTTATTAGGTGGTTAAAATTCTGGGCTTCTGAAAAACCTAATACCACAAAACTACCGTACTTAACCAGCACTCACATCTGTATCTATTCTGCTCCAACACAACCAATATGGCATTTGAGGCTCACAAAGCCTAAACATTAAGGTTGAAATCAGGTCAAGGTCAAGGGTACTGGACTATGGACCAGAAGGTCCAGGGTTCAAATCCCACCTTTGGGACACAGTTGGGTCCCTGAGCAAGTCCCTTTACCCACAATTGCTTGGATTGTAAAACTGTATTAATTGTAAGTCGCCTTGGATAAGGGCGTCTGCTAAATGCTGTAAATGTGAATATAGAAAGCAAGGTGTAAGACACACACCTCTAGTGAATGGTACATTAGAAGCTCTTTAGAGCAGTCGAACACGAGTTTTCTGTAGCTGCTAAGTACCCTAAGGATGTGCTTTCTGACTACGTAATCTATAATCTCTAAATAAAAATTATGTAAATCACATTCAATACAAAGTGTTAAGTTTAAAGATTAGTGTAACGTTTTAAGCAAAAACAGAGATAAGCACACAGACGCACCAGCGAGGCATTTTTCCTAGAGCTGCTAATCCTGCTGGAGCAATGCGAGTTGCCAAGCAGCGAAGGGATAGAGGACTTTAAAAGCAGAAAGAAATTCAATGTATAAGCAAGGTTTTTTTGACATTATTCACACTACAGCAATGACCAAGTACAATGTCCATAACAGGCCTGAGAAGTCATATAACGTCATAAATATCAGGCCAAAAATGGACATAATAGCAACATAGAACAGCAAAGAGTCTTGAAACAATACACAGAACATAAAAATTAGGGGATATTTTATTATGGGATGTTGTATTTTGAAGTATGCCCTAATATTTGTGAGCAGCATAATCAAAACGTAGGACTAAACATTAAACGTTAATTCAGCTAACTACATAACTCATAACTAATTGGGATATTTTATTTGGCAATGTTTGTTACTTCTGGTTAAACAGTGGATGTGAAAAAGCGCATATGCATTCCCACGTATAAATACGATTACATATCCTCAAGGAGAGTTTTATTTCATGTCAGAACAACGTCTGCTCGCTTTCATTTCCTCAAAACGCACCTCGTACATCTCTGAAAAAAGTAGAGATACTACTAAGAAATTAATGGATTGTCTCATTTTACTGTGTGAGTAAATTGAAAAACCTTTGTTTTATTCTCTAAAGTACTGACAAATTCCAAATAAAAACATTTAACAAAACAATACTAACGTTCTAACTTAAAGTTCACGAATCAATATTTCAATCGCAGCTTACATGTATTTATGTACATGTTACTTTTCCTCAATAGGCTTGGGTTTAGGTCATCAAGTAGAATGAGGTTTTTCTGTGTTGGAATTCATCAGATCAAGGAATTACATTTGTATTTTATTTTTATTAAGTTTAGAGCGGTCTCAATTTTTCCCAGAGCTTTAATGCTTACGTACGTTCCTCTTTTTAGCTGTTCCCATCAGAGGTCACCCCATTGTCATGATTTGCAGTAGATCAGAGGTGCATAATCAGAATCAACACTTTATGTAATGTAATGTTATGTATGTTATGTAATGTAATTTTTTTAATTGTGTTGTTTCTGCAACTACTTCTAATCTTTCATTTTGGATAGGATGTTAAATGTGTACAGTTGATTATGTAGTTTTTCTATACTACACTTGTAGTGCAAATTAAGATAATCTTTTGAAATATATTTATTTTTAAAATATTTGGTCTTTCAGTATAACTAAAAATGATCATAAAAGTCCCTATCTTCAAAGAGAATCAAATTCAAACAGCAAGTAAATAATGATTTTATCTGAAGGTTGAGAGATGTCAGACTGACGCTCATTGGTTACGCACCCTGTAACTCCCACTACTTCGGATTGACATGGTATCATCCTCCATTGCCTTCTCGGGAAATAATGTGAAGATGGAAGGAAAAAGAAAACAATGAGATAGCAGGCATAAAGACAGAATCAGGAAAAAACAATGGAAGAGACAGGAAACAAGATACAAACCCGACGACTATGTCTTCTGGATTGATGGGTTTGTCTGGCTTTCTCTGAGTCGGCCTGCGTCGAAGTAGAGGAATCAAAACCACAAAAGGGTTGTAAAGGTGGGCGAGGTTTCACAAACACTCTAAATATACACAAAACTCCAGTGAAGGCATGCTTTACTACAGCAGATGAGTGGCGTTGCTAGTGGTGATCTGAAGCTTGTTTGCAGCTTATGCGCAGCTGTTTGGCCATGAAAACTCAATTTACGAAGCCATCGACATAGTTTCTGCACAGTTGTTGCTTTTTCAGTCTAGAACCATGCATTAAGTGCAACAAATGTTCTTTAAGTTTTAGTGGCAATTCCAATGAGTTGGAATACACTTACAGGGTTTATAGCTTCAGGGGTGAATTGTTGGTGTACCAAATGCTTTCATTTCACAATAACTGCACTTATAGTTCACCGGGGCGGTTTTAGAGGAGACTTACACCTTAGAGCATTAACTGCCTTGAGCCAAAGTGGCATCTTGCTACAGTACCACCCTTAAATCCACTCAGATCTTCTCAAGTCAATTTTTAAAAATTGCTTAGTATTCCGTTTGATAAATCCCCTAAATTTTGTGAGCAGTGTATAATTATACCACAGTCAGTTCCGACCCAATGATTTAATTGGCTGAGAGATGTTCTAGGAGTGCAAATTGCACAATGACACTCCGACTGAAACTCCAAGTATTACTCCTCCACATACACACACAACCCAGAAACGATGCCAGGCATAATAAAACAGCAACCTCACAAGTAAAAGTCTGCTGAAATAAATTAGTATAAGTTGATCGTATTATTTTTGAAAACATTTCTTTAGATTTAAACGTGGAATATGAAGTTATTAACGCCCAGCCTAATCCTTCTAAGGTTGGTCACCCTTACAAAGAGGATTTTGCACTGGAAAGGCAGTGAAACACAGTCATAGAGTAAATCTAATGTCCCAGCCTACTGAAATATTCACAGCATGGCTGAAGCATGGCAGCATCAACAAAATTGAAAGAAATCACCTTCTACATCCGTTTTTATTTATCGGTCCGAAATGTAAAGGGGGAGTTATTTAGCAATGGCAACTTAATTGGCTCAGTCATCTCCATTCTAACTCTTACATTTTTCACAACACCCATTAAGACATTTGTGGGTGTAAACGTTTCATTCCTATTTCAAACGTCTGCAACTGATCGGGAGGTTCATTCAAATATCTGTTAAGTCCATATCTGTCTTAGCTTAGTGAAGCTGCTGTTGCTGTGTAACTCTTTTACTTGTCTGACTTTTTAATATTAACATGAATAGCTCCACCTAACATCCTTAATCCCTAATCAAATGATGCAAATTATAACCAGATCCTAGACATTCATTAACACCAGATCTCATTTTTTTCTGGTGGTAGATAGTGTGCCTTAGTAACAGTCTGCCTTATAAATCTCGTCCATCAATATATTAGTGTTAATTGTCTGTATAATACACTGCTAATGGGTAATTATGTTCCTTAACTATTATGACTGATGGGCAGGGTCTGATTATGCTTTAGAAGCAGGGTGCCTTACAGACTGGAACTATTTTACCTTGTGGAATGTTGATAAACAACCTCAAAGCGACAAACGGCGATGACTGTGGTATAATCGCAATAATAAACTCGAGTTTATGCTATGATGTTAGACCCTGGCACTGGCGCACTAATCTTCGGCACTCGGCCTGAGACAGTGCACTACACCAATACCACTACCTAACTTTACAACACACTATCCTTCTGTAATAATGCTTAATTAGAAATTAAGCAAATCTGACGGTAATTTTTTTTAGGATCTGTTAGCAACACTGCACTTTAGTTAGTTCATGCAATATGTTTGTAGGCACTGATAACCTTTTTATGAATTGGGCCACAATATCTCATAGACAGTACCAAACACTATGCCATGGTGTTGCCCATCTAATAAAACATCTAACAGCTGTAGAGCGGTGTACAATTTGCATCAACTCTAAAATAAAATGCTGGCAAATTTGCACCAAACTTTTGTCTACTAATCATAGGCGTCTTTACAGTATTTTTAACAATCACTCATTAATTATTTTTGACAAAGCAGAGATTAAAACAGAAGAACAGCTAATAAACTAACAAGTGAATTAAGCCAATTGCCATTGAACCGGTTGTGACTCGGGGGAAGGAAGGGGATCATCTCCCCACAGCCCCATTAACCGCTTGAGATACCAGCAAAGATGCCAGTGAACAGAAGAGACCCTCCTCCTTCTGCACAACAATAGCTTGGTGAAATCACACACACCCCAAACTAGAAGAAAAGTCTCCATTTTAAAAGCAAATGCCATAAATCCAAAGTTAGGGGGCTTGTTTAATGTCATATTAAATCATATAAAGGAGCATGACATGGCAGTATAAAAAAAAAACACATACTATAAAGGGCATCATGCATATGGAATTAATATTCAGGATGTACAGTACTGTGCCTAACCCTTAAGCCACCATTCGATTTGTTATTTTAGCAACGGTATTATGACCATTATTTAACAACGACCAATTATTTAACTGTATTAAAACACAAGGAGAAAATACTGGATACTTTTACACGCAATCCTCAGGCCAACATGGCATCTGCGAGCAAAAGTCAGGCCTTAGTGTGATCGCTCTGAAAAAGTGGTTTTACGGCTGCTACCCTTCCAAAAATACCTTTCTTGATCATGCCTCTACAGACTGTAGCTGCCAAATGATACTATTGCACAAACGTAAAGGGAGGCCACACTAAATACTGGCTACTGTACAATGGGACGGTGGTAGCCTAGCAGTTAAGGTACTGGACTCTAGATCAGAAGGTCCCACCTCTGCCAAGCTGCCACAGTTTGGTCCTTGAGCCACAACTGCATGCATCGTAAGATTGTACCAGTTGTAAGTCGCTCTGGGTAAGGGTGTCTGCTAAATGCTGTGAAAGATTCAGATGGGTTCCTGTTTCTTTCAGACTTTTTTTTGTTATTTTTAACACTACATACAAAATGTTCTCCATTTTCCAATTTCTATTTTTAGTTTAATGCAAGTTGTATTCCGATTATACAGTCGCTACACAACAATACAAAATCACACGCTGGGTTTGTTTGTGATTACTGCAATATCAGCAACATCTTGGCTATTTTATGGCATCCGCAGACACTAATAAAATTGTAAAAGACCATCTAAAAAGTTTATAATTTTAACTGGTGGAATCTTTACAAACACGTTCTTCATGTTCTCTACTCTATAAAAAACATTTCTTATGGCTGAAAGTTTTCAACATTCTAATAAAAACACGTTTTATTGTAAGGGAAGCAGCACAAGAACGACAGTTTGTGGACTTTTCACCAGCCAGTAGGTGTTGGTGGGTTACCTGGTTATGAAGTTTGGTGCTGTCTTGTTATAAAGTCACAGTTGTGTTTAACACTGATACGGTGGGTTTAGACTCTTGCACAGTACTGCAGAACTGTATTACAGTATAAAGTTTTTACACACCGCACACGTTATTCAGGCCATTCAGCTGAGTAGTTCTGCTTACTCTTAATGTACAGAATCTATCAAACCAACCCGATTGTTAGTAAGTCACTGCATGCCAAAAATGATCTAACTTTTGTCCTACCATCCACTGTTGGATTTGCCCCCACTTCCTGCTGGAGGATGAGTGGTGGTAAGACAGCTGTAATGGAAAAATTGTGCCGCTTCGTGAAATATTTGCAAAAATGAACCCGAATTTACGACATGGTTTATGAAAAGTGATCAATTCAAATTACGATCAGCATGGAAAAGCCACACATAAAAAAAGCAACATTGCTCCACAGTTTCACAAGACATTATATCCTGTATGATGTTCGCTATTGCAAAGTGCAAATAAAAACAACTGCAGCACTCTAAATAAATATCTAAGCAGTCTTAACAGTCTCCTGGGAGCACATCTACCCACTGTTCTGTAGCAAGTAATCTGTCTTAATGTCTCAATCCGAAATAAAATAAAATTAGCTGTCTGAAGGATAAAAGCAACACAAAGATAACATCTTTATGAAACGCAGCGTAGCTGATAAACCCAACACGTCAGCAGGAACAATAAATATTCATTGTGTTATCAAAGAACACACAACAAACTGACAACAATAAGGTAAAGTATACAGGACCAAAAACGGGCTATGTCTCTGTCGGCATCAGTGGCCAGCTCAGGGACACACACAGGGTTACATCTATAGACAGGTTCATTTTAACACCAGTCACCCACAGGCAAACACCCACACCCACACACACCCCCACACAATACACATACACAATACACATACACAATACACACAATACACCCACACAATACACCCACACACATACACACCCACCCAATACACCCACCCAATACACCCACACCCACCCAATACACCCACACACACCCAATACACCCACACACACACAAACACACACACACACACACACACACACACACCCACACACACACACACACACACACAC
>JAUZST010002596.1:0-17896 GCA_034779995.1 Parotocinclus haroldoi | reverse complement strand
ACACACACACACACACACACACACACACACACACACACACAGACACACACACACACACACACACACACACACACACAATGCACACGAGCAAACCTTGTTTTGAAGCCACTGTCACTGCCCATTTCACTTGGATAGTGCACCGCACCTGCACATTAAATAAAATGTTACATCTCTCAGGTTTGCGCTTATCACATTCAGACATTCTAGTGGCTTGTCAAGATGTACAATGATAATACACAATACAATACAATAACTAACCACACACCATTGTTGTGATTATGAAGATGTGCATGACCTTCACAAAGTGAGTGAAGAGCGCCCTCTAGCAGCACGTTCGGTTGTTACGGTTTCCTAGTGAACATGAACAGGGATTTTATTCGCGCTTTGTCTCGTCTTTAAACCTCACTATTTGAAATGCCTACATTTCGGAAAGTAATTGACATAATGCGCAATAAAGTTGACATAAAATGTATGATAATCACACATACGGCTCAAGTCAGCTCAAGAAAGTGAGAAAAATTGGAAAATCCAATATAGAAGGCATTCAACGATTCTGCTGTTCCACAAATGTTTGGATAAATCGCTAACTAATTATTTAGGGTGATAATTTCATTCCACGGATGAAGCCCTTCCTGGGGCCTACAAGAGAAATCCTAGCATCTGAATTCTGCCAGGAGACACTGGCATTCCAATTATAAATGATTGGTCAGTTGAGACAAAACATTTTGAGATTTTGGCAGAGTATCTGGTTCCACCAGAGTTTCTGAAACAGAGCTGTGCTTGAGTTCTCCAAGAAGACAATGCCCCAAAGCACAAGACAAGAGACAACACATAATCAAGGTTCTGCAGTGCCCCTCACCTTCTCCAGACTTGAACCCAGTGGAAAACATTTGGTCTACATGCTAGTAAAGAAGTCAAATGCATGACTTTAGGGTGGTTGTCCACATACCTTTAACCATATAGTGCCTGTTTTTGTGAGGCTACAGAGCATAAATGACCATTAACGTTGCATCTTGTGCTGTCTTTAGTTTAAGCACGGACATGGACATCCAAGCAGACCCCGATTCGCCAGACATGAAGAGAAGACGCGTGCACATGTGTGATTACGATGGCTGCAACAAAGTGTATACTAAGAGCTCCCATCTAAAAGCACACCGGAGAATACATACAGGTCTGTAACCTAGAGATGTTGATTTACGTTTAGTCATTTAGCAGAAACTCTTCTCCAGAGCAACTTACAGCTGATACAGCTTCAATGTACAATGCAAGCATTTGTAGGAAGATGGCTTTGCTCTGGGCAGCACAGCAGTGCAGGAACTTTTGGTCAGTAGCCAAGTATGTTTACTGCTCCACCGCCCCTAGTTCTCCTGCAAACTTGAATACCTCAATCTGGGGATGAGTTTTGTGTGTCTACTTCAATAAGTTCCCTGCACGTTTAGACCGGTTCAGAATCAGAATCCAAATCTCTTTATTTCGCCAAGTATGTTACACATACAAGGAATTTGACTTGGTGAGAGCACCCATGTGCCAACCAACACATCCCTTAAACATTTACTATCTTTATGTACAGTCATTGTTTCTATTAACATTTGTTAATCGCGAAATATTGGGTCCTAAATCCAAAATGGCGATTGGCACTGGGCATGACGATCAGACCTCTGGAATGTCTGTTAAATCCTTTTAGTCTGCAAGAAACGTTTTTGATTGCATAAGTTGTAGGGATTACTTCTAATGGTGTCAGTAGATCTGTACCTGGCCCAATGGTGTCGGTGGATTTAGAATAAATGGTGGATCAAATTGAAATTGAACAAACTGAATCAAAATGTAATTTAACCTTGTTTGTTGTGGTAAAATCAAACTGAACAGATGCTTTACTCATGTGCTGTCTGTGACTGAGCCGTGTTAACAACACCTCCATTATATAATAACTCATGCATGAAAGGGTTAATTAACAAAAAAAGAGTAAGAGTAATGAAGAAGGTGCAAATTAGCACAATGAGTATATACTCAGTTAAATTCAGTTCAGTTCAGTGGAATTTGGAAGCTTAGTTCCGTTATAGATAAAGTTGTCAACTAGGATGCGAGGTGTCTACTGTGGTTAAGGAGCGTTACAGCTCTGTTAGTGTGCCGTTTTGTTTTGGTTTAATATTGTTTAATTAACTGTTAATTTCCAACGTTATTGGTAAGGCATGGTCGGTGATAACTCATCGCTAAATAAATAAATAAATAATGAACGAAAGAGCTAGTCAGGAAATAAATAAATAATCCTATTTTAATAAAAGAGACATAGGCAATGTAGTCAAACTGATTAAGGAAATTAAATGTGTAGACTGATTGTTTTTTTTGTGTCCCTCTCATTAAGGAGAGAAACCCTACCAGTGCACGTGGGAGGGCTGCACATGGCGTTTTGCTCGCTCTGATGAGCTCACGCGTCACTTCCGCAAGCACACGGGCATCAAGCCGTTCCGCTGCACTGACTGTGACCGTAGCTTCTCCCGTTCGGACCATCTCGCCCTCCATCGACGCCGCCATGTCATGATGTGATCTTGGCCATTTTTCCTCTTTATTTAGCCCCACCGACACCTCAGGAGACTCCACACCTGAGGGTTGTGAGAGAACTGTGAAGCTATCCCTCCCTTCCTCAGACCTGCATATGAACATACTCTTCAAAGATGGAGCCACAGGGCTAAAAGTCCTGTAACGTGCCCCAAACAGCCACAGCCCGTCCATCCCTGGTGTATGCTTGGTAATCCTCTTTCAATGTTCGCTTCAATGCCCGTTGCTTGCAACTGCAGGGAATCAGAACCAATGAATTGCACTGCTGTTAACAGAGACTGAGGTGGAGAAGACTTCCCTGAGCCTGCATACTTACAAAGCAGAAAGAGACAATGCAGATGGCACAAGATACGAGAGAACGAGGACCTTTTTTGAAAATTATTCGTCTTCGAGGAATCTGGTATTAATCCAAAAGCTCTGGTCATGAGATTTGTATCTGTACTTTTTAGTTGCATCACATTAGTTCTCATGAGCAAGATTTGTTCTGAGGTATGTACGTGGGAAAGGGGGGGGGGTGAATGTTTGAATCTAGTGTGTGTTTTTATTTAAATTTTATAGAGATGCCCTGCTCCTGTTACTTTATGAACAAATGTGTAGGAGGTTTGCTGTTCTGTCTTTACCAACTGCCTACCCCAAACCACCTAAGAGGTAGAGACAGGGAGCTAAAACTGTGAATTTTTTAAATATAAATCTGTTTCCCCTAATGGGCTAATTTGTTTGGATGTCCACTATAGCATGTCATATTATTCAAGACACAAATCAAGAACTCAAACAATAAAAAGAGGTTCAGTGATGTAAATAAATTATATTTCCAAACCTGTGTTATAAAAGTGCTATCACACCCGGCAAATTTTCATAAAAGATTTTGCTTAGTTCTTAAAATTGTCACATATAAATAACTTTATATTTAACTTTGTGATAAAAGTCCAGTCGAGATGACAACAAGATACTCAGTCATCGCGTTTGTGTGTGTGTGTGTGTGTGTGTGTGTGTGTTAGTATGTGTTAGTATGTGTTAGTATGTGTTAGTATGTGTTAGTATGTGTGTGTATGTGTGTGTATGTGTGTGTATGTCTGTGTGTATGTGTGTGTGAGAGAGATAGAGAGAGCAAGAGAGAAAGAAAACATTTAAGAAGACATAATTCAAGTTCAGCTAGTTGAAGTGTGTTATAAGGCGCATATTGTTTAAGCCCATCATAGCCTTAACTGAAGTAAATGTGCAACTTTACTTTGCACCTCTGTTTTTGGAGTGCCTCAGGGTTCTGGGTTGGGACCTTTAATAAAATGAGGCATTCCCAGCAGCTTCTTGATCTTCAATAACGACTTCTTAAATAAGCAGGTTTAGCTCCTGCTTAGGCTTTAGCTCATGATGCTACCTTACTCAAACCTTCCTTGATCCTGGTCTATGCTGTTGGATGGGGGCTTTCTTAAAGAACAGAGCACTCAATTACGGTCAAAATTTCAGTGGCTAACAGTTTAGAAAGAGTGCATTGTGCCATCTGAGGCTATAAGGAACGCTTGTCTGATGCCAGCCTTCAAGAGTTGACTGCATGTCTGCAAAAAAAAAAGTGGCACGATATTTGGTCTAGAGAGTGTGCAATCTTCAGACTTCTACCATTCTCTTGCTTCAACTCTAAAATGTTACTAAGCACACCTTTGTTGAAAAATATATGCATTTGATTGCGATCTTTGCTTTTTATAAACTGTTCATAGGCATATAGACAATATGGATAATTAAAGAAGATATGTACATATTGTATATAATCAAAGTTCTGAATAAATGTAACGGGTGGATTTCTATTTTTAACACTGACTAGACAATGTGAAATATTCTTTCATTTTCTCCCTTCATTGGTTCTACAATGTGTTCTTTTTAAAATTCCCCATTTCAAATCTCCTTTGTTCCTGGTGTATTGTGTTGCATGGAATGTCGCATTTTTCTTTGTGAAGTTGTTAAGCTTGTCAGTGTTTCTTCCTGCACTGACAAATGTGGCCTGTAAGCACTGATAATCCATCAGATTTACATTACAGCTTGGCATTTGTTGTGCTACTAAAGCCAGTCCTTGCACGTAAATGGCTACTACCTGACAATATATATACACATTTGTATATATATACATATATATATTTATATTGTCCGTATATACAATATATACCTTTGGAGGCACACGGTAGAAAATGAGATCGTACGACTCATTAAATTGCGTCTACAACATTTGAAATAATAGAGTGATGTGCACTGTGTCACTTCTGTGTCCCAAAAAATATGCCCAAATAGGAATTTTAAATTTCTAGATTACAATGTATGCCACAAAGCTATTTTTTACCTATATTTAATATCTAAAATGTTATATCCCACAACTGAATTTGCCATCATCTATATTGTTTCCAGCATGTTTACTCTTTTTTGCTTTTTGACTTTAGTTAAACAAAAAATCCTTTAAAATACTTTAAATATACACATATATTGGGTTTGTGTGAGTGTATGCAAGTGTGATTATCATAATTCAGAATCATCTTTTTTAAAAAAGGTCAGATTCATAGGTATTTTATATTGAATGCAGTAACTTATGGGCCAGTACTATATTACTCAGTGCAATGCAGTTATCATTATAATAATACAAGTAATTAATGTTATTTTCCTTTTGTATTTGTACAGAACAAATGTGTAAAGATCAGTGAGGTGAACACAAGCTTTTTGATACTGTGAGAAATGGTGTTAAAAGTCAGTTTCCCTTGTACAGTTGTGATTACCCACACCTTTTATAGAATAAAGTGTTTTGGTTCAGACAGTTGTTATTGTGCCTGGGTTAGTGTGTGTTTGCATAGTTGCAAGTCAGAACAATGACTCTGTGGTTAGTATAAATGGGAAATATTCATGCTTAAGATAATGGTATTTATCTTTATACCCTTACTAACCTAAATTAGGCAATTACTGCAGATATGTTTACAGTGTTGCTTTCAATTATAAGCTAGGACTCTTCACTCAACATTAGTGTCTGATTTTATCCACATGTCCCATAACCTGGTGGAACAATGTCTTAAGAGTGAAGGATGTTGTACCACCAAAGGGATGAACTTCATGCTACTACCAAGCGTGTGGATGTGGATTTTAGATATGGAGGACCAAGCCTGCCAAAACTAAACTAAATAACTAACTAAATAACTAAATAAAAGTGCAAGTAAATGACTCAATAAACGTAATATGTTGATTAAAGATTAAAGAATAATGATTATAAATGAATAAACATAAAAATTAATGTATTTAGATATAAAACAGTGCATTAATTGAAATGTCGCATTCTGTATTACCCTATTTATTTATTTTCTTACTGATTTATTCCTGTATTTCCTTATATGATCATAAAGGGGCGAGTTTTTCACGTTCACGTTTAGCAGACACATCTGCCAATAAATACGCTTCTAGAGCGTTCGGTAATTATCTTATTTAGTAGGGAAAGACTATGAACTATGTCTTCAAAGTTTCCGAATACAAATTTTGTTTCAGAGGATGCAGCGAACCGATCAAACCTTTAGCTAGTGATGGGTGCTACTCCGCCGCATTTGCCGAGAAATCCAGGAAGTCTTTTATCGCGTATCGGCATTAATAGACCTATATTACCATTATACCAAAATCAAAAGCATACTATATAAAATAATGAATGAATTGATGAAAGGGTGGATGACACAAAATCATATTAAGGTGTTTTATTCCTGCCGCCTATTGCAGCCAAAAGGCCATCACAAACAGCTGACATGACAGTAGTAGTTTTGACCAGGGGGGAGGGGGGTGTTGGGGGGGAGGGTGCAAATGAAGCCTAGAGAAATGAATCTTTTTCCAACCGATGACACTTCATCAGCTACTATTAACTACGGCCTCCACACGAGAGAGTAAATAATGCACGATTCCACTTGGTCAGCCAAAAGCGTCAGCTCAATGCCCGTGTGTTGCCTGTAAGCAGCCATTAGCATTCCGTGTTATCAAAGTTACGCGTTATGAGTCGGTCGCGAACGATCCGGCTCCAAGAGCCTGCTCCTGATTGGGAGCCGTTTTTCTTATGAGGCCGCACCTGATTGGTCAGGATGTGCAGCGGCGTCTGTGTGTCTGCACTGAGCGGGAAACTTGACGCGTTACACTGTCGGACAGGCTACACCCTGTAAAGGTGAGGAAATGTAGCACACTTACATTCACATTTACAGTATTTAGCAGACGCCTTTATCCAGAGCGACATCAGTAACTTAATCCATTCTTAATAATAAGGAATCAAACAAGAATACACTTCTGAAACTGTAAAGGTTGTGTGTTTTAAGAGATAGAAAGACAAGGCCGGGGGGTTTAGTTGAGGTAGGTGCGGAATAAACTGGTTTTCATGCGGGGTTTGAAGATAGCCAGAGATTCAGCTGTTTGAACATTGAGGGGAAGTTCATTCCACCACTTAGGAGCCAAAACAGAGAAGACTCTTCCTTTTCCCCCTGGGGGGGGGCAGTCGAGCAGTGCTAGAGGACCGGAGTGAGCGAGGTGCAGTGCGGGGTGTGATAAGTGCTGCAAGGTAGGAGGGTGCAGGACCATTTTTAGCTTTGTAAGCAAGCATCAGAGTCTCAAATCTGATACGAGCAGCTACAGGGAGCCAGTGGAGAGATCGGAGCCGTGGTGTAGTGTGTGAGAACTTGGGAACATTGAACACCAGTCTTGCAGCTGAATTCTGGATCAGTTGTAAGGATCGGATAGCGGTCAGAGGAAGCCCTGCTAAGATTTAAAATGATCCCAGGCCTGTATAACAGATAATGTGCTTCACACCAAGAAAGGATAAAACAAAGTCTACCCACATCTTACACATGTGAAGGCACGTAGACTGCATTGTAGCAACATCTGTCCCCTCAGAGAGAATCTTTTCTAAAACAGGGCAGATCATAACAGAAAGGAGAAACAGGATCAACCCCAAAAAGATGAACTCCTTGTTTTGTTTTAAATGCCAATCTTTGTTAACGACTTGCAAACAGTGCCACCTTGATGGTGCTTTGAGTTTTATTTAAATTTTGAGTGATGATTTGTTGATGTTGTGTTGTTTTCCCGTATATAGTGGCAAATTTTAAAATAATACACACAGTCAAAGATTTTATTTTTGTAGCAGTATTTTCCATGTTGAGCATATAAATAAAGACCTATTAAAAATACCCATTTCATATAATGCATGTTTTACATTAGTAATTCATTTTACACATAATTTGGTAATAAACTGATAAAAGCTACAAAAAATCTAAGGAGCCACTTGGAAGCCAAAAGAACAGGCTCTCTAAAAAGAGCCGGAATTCCCATCACTAGTGCAATAGATCTAGGAACGCTGACATCAATCAACCAATAGGAATGCTAAGACACCGTGACATCATTGATGGAACGCCCCTTCATTATCAAATTGGATTGGATTAATCATACAGTCGCGGTCGACTCTCGGTCACTTGATGTATCATCGATCTCCACACATTTCTGTCTTCTGTGATCCATGAATTATTTCGGCAGGATAGTGCATTGCTTTCTCCACCCCTCATTTAGAGACAATTTACAGACACCAATTAACCTAACACACATGTCTTTAGACTGTGGGAGGAAACCAGAGTACCTGGAGTAAACCTTCTTGTTGTGAGGCAGCGGTGCTACCCACTGTAGCCACCATGCTGCTTTTCTTATCATATAAGGAGGTGGAAATGCGGTAATAAAAAATATGGAAATAAATGAATGCAAAAATAAATAAATAGGGAAATAAATGAATGCGGAAATACATACTTATGGAAATAAATAAATATCGAAATAAAAAAAAATAAATAAAATAAAAACACATTTCAATAAACCCTTTTCATTAATGCATGGTTTTATACATGAATATATTGATTTATAATGATTATTCTTTACAGTTTTAATTAACATATTACTTTTATTTTTTATAAGTAAATTACTTACACTTTTATTCATTTATTTACTTATTCATTTTTCGTTTTGTCAGGCTTGGTATTGGATGTACAAAAATTTTGGCTATTTAGCTCTGTGTTTTCAGACCACTGATGGACCCGTTATGGCACTACAGTGATAGAGTTCAAACACTCAAACATGTAGTGTCTATTTTTATTTTTAGGCATCGTCTTACAACACATCCTCTGAATAAAACCCAGAAAATGGACATTGGTCAGTCTAATATATATATATAAACTGTTATGACTGATGAACTGTTTATGCACTATTTAGTAAACTGTGGTCTTCAGTTTACTACAGTGACCACAAGAGGGCGCACCATGCTCATTCGTTAGATGATGCACCATCAGTTCTCTATTCTCGAGGTATCACTTCTCTCCTGCTTCATGCCGTTAGCGTGAGTTTGTGAATTTGCTATTTATAAATTATTTTATAGTAACTCTACTTTACCTTTTTTTAGCCATTTGATTTGCAATATATATCAAATAAATCCACGTGTTGTTTTAACTCACACCGTTTCAACCGTAAGCCACAGTTTTCTCTAAGCATGTAGTTGTAGTTAAGACAGCAATAGTAAAAGCCATCACAAACATTTCCCCATTCATTTCAATTATATATACAGCACTGTGCAAAAGTCTTCGGTCACCATTAGATTTGCTATACCACTGTTTTAGTGATTAAGAAAATAATCTATTGTTAGATTTCATAGTAAAACAGTAAATTGCTTGACAGTTTTAACGTTCCCAGTTGCACCATAAAGATCACAGTTCTGCTATGAATTTTGAATGGTAATTTGGCCACTCCATGGTTCTACTGTCAAATTTCGAAGTGCATGTTTTCCTGGGGTGTTATAAAGACTATATACTGTAGACTTATCTCACAGTGTTTACTAGAAAACAACCAGACAATGCAGGACATTTGTATGCTGTATTAAAATTAGTCAAAAATAAAAAAATAATAAGGTCAAAACAGTTTAGTGACACTTTTGAGTGTCATCTTTAACACTTCTGTTGATCCTTCTGTATTTGGAACAGGAATGGTTTCTGGAAAGGTAGAAACTATTTCTTTTTCAGAAGGAGAACATGGTTAAAAGGCTGATATACGGTAATGCTCTCAAAGACTGGAATGACGATCAGGAAAAAAAAAATATTATGGAGTGATTCATGCAAATATATATTGACAATATATGTTGTATGTGGTCATTAAACCACTGACAAACAACAAATCTAATGGTGGCCTAAAACTTTTGCACAATGCTGTATATGTGATTTACTATTTTAAACCACACAGTCTGATTCAGATAACCCTAACTTAAAGTTTTAAATATGTCTTCTGAAAGGACATTTAAATAAGACAACATTGCTGCAATTTTTTGTTAATTCTATTTTAAGTTATTTAACCATTAATTCCTGACATCTGACAAAGGCGAATCATCTGAAGGAAGCAAGCTCAAATTGTGACACGTCAAAATTTCCTTTATCATTTTTCATGGGGGGTGGCATGGTGGAGTAGGAGTCAGTGCTGTCATTTCATAGCTCCATCTACCAAGTCCTGAAGCGTTCATGTTCTCCATATGCTTGTTTTGGTTTCCTCTGGGGTGCTCCAGTTTCCTTGTGTAAGGTCAGTTGGCTTCTCCGGTGTCCCAGTGTGAATGACTACAGTGCTTACATTATGGGATATTTTAAAATAAAAATGAAGTGATTAAAAAGAGCAGCATTTGATTTTATTTAATGAAATGAGATGATCAGAAAAAGCTAATTAAAAGTCAAAGAAAATTGTTTTTTATTAAGAAAATTAAATGCATACTCAATTATAGGGATTGAGTAACAAGTTACATTTGGGGGTGAACAGAAGAATGTTACAACCAGATGAGAGGGCTACACATTGGCTGTTCAGTAGGATGTATAGTCACCCAAGACTGCCAAAACACACTGATCAGATTGTCCAGCAGTTCTTGAGGGATCCTCTGCCACTCTTGCTCCAAGACATGGTGATTGTCAGGCTACAAACAGAACCTGTGACTCATCAGAGAAGAAGACAGTTGACCACTCATCATGGGTCCAATGACGATGCTCACTGGCCCACCTTCTAAGGGTTCTATGGTGTTCAGCAGATAATGGATACCACTGGTTGCTGAGCTGATTTTTTAAATGGTAATCCACTATCAAGTGGCAGCAAGAAACTGTCCCCGCAACTCTTTTGCATTGCCACACCTGCTCCCTCTTGCCAATAGGGTAAAGTAGAGGTCATCTCTTGCTTTTGTGGCAGACGGGCCACCCTGCCCCAGTCTTCTTCGTTCTGTTCCAGTCTCTTGAATGCGATTCCACAGTCTGCTAGTCACGCATTTTGGGATGTTCTGGGTGCTGTTGCCACTGTTGTCTGCGTTTGACCAGCTTTAAGACTTCCTGTGGCTCTCCAAGCTTCACACTGAGGAAAAGCCTGTTTTAATATTTTTATATAGAACATTTTCACCAATGACATAAAAGTTGTTTTTGCGTCTCATTTGCATTATAAAAGAACTTTCTTTCACTTATGGTTTTCTCATGTTCTTGATTGATAAAAATGTGAAATGCTTCTTTTTGTTTATTTTGAAACAACCCCTAATTTTTGTGAGCAGTGTATATATGCTACATGCCCTTGCACCGACTCCAGGGTTGGTTCCTGCCTTGTGCCCTGTCTGAACAACTTGGAAACGACTCTCTGTGAACATGAATTGAATTAATCAGGTAGATTATGAATGAATGAATGAATGATGCTGTTTTCTTTTGTACAAGATTTACATAAACTTTTGCATGAGGCTGTTTGACGTCTGTGGTGATTTTGTTGGGGGAAACGTGGGTGTTCTGTGTGTATATTACATTTCAATGTCAATTTTCAGAATTGAGTAAATATGGTAAATTAGAGGTGTTAGCATGGTTTTTGTCATGTTGAATATAAACATATCTAATTGGTGGGTTTGGCTCTGCTACAACAGCCATTTCACACAGATGCATAAAATACAAAAGATCTTCCTGAGAACTTGCTATTTTTACTGGACTTTTGCAGCATGTGAGTTCATAAGATTACTGTCCAAGTGGAGCTGTTACCAGTCAGCTGTAAGTGCCATCACTGTGAACTGAAAAACATGTCCTTATTTGCAAACTATTTTTAAATGTCTCACCTGAGTTAACTGGAATAATTGGGGTGTGGGCACGTTTTCTAGTTTGTTATTTATTTATTTATATAGCACTTTTCACAATGGTGCATTGTCTCATCGCAGCTATACAATATTATATTATCTTAAAAGGCCAATCCCAAATTGAGCAAATCTAGGGCGACAGTGGAAAGGCAAAACTCCCTAAATGTAGAGGAAGAAACCGTGGGAGGACCAAGACTCAAAAAGGGACCCATCCTCCTTGGGTGGCCTAGATGTTCACTGAAATAGCTAAGTTTGCATTAATAGAAATACTAAGCAAATAATAACAATTAAATAAAATAATGTAAAAGATTAAAAGATGTATTCAAACTTCACCACTTTGATTACCAAGTCTGTGACGCCTAAATGCATATTGTCACTCTGAAGCTGAGCACTGAAGAAATTTGTATTACTACAGTGTGATTGTATTGAGTGCTACCAATGTTGTGGCAATGGTTTTCTTTTAGGTCGTCTAGTTTGGATGTGGTAATTCAGCTGTACTAAAAGCACTAAATAAGTTCATTTTCTTCCCAATTTGATCGTGCCAACTCCTGTGCAAGGGGAGGAGGGCTTTGTAAATCTTGCAGCTGCCAGTAGCAAAGAGTGGACATGCATGGTGAGAGCATGCACACGCAATGGAGAGTGAAACAATTGCCGTAGAAACGTAGTGCACTGCCGTACCTCTAACTTGGGATACTGGAATGATGGGCTGGATTATATGAGCGGTTTACTGTGTTTGGTTTTTAAGATTTCACAATCCTATACAGAGCCCTGACTCCATCCGTCCCCTTTTAATAGAATTTGTGAACCAGGGAATTATTGTGTCACAGAGGTTAGCACTGTCACCGCAAGTTCAAGAGACCCGCATTCAAATCCTAACCTGGCCGCCACCTGTGTGGTGTTTGCATGTTCTTCCTGTGTCCTTCCTGTGTGTTTCAATTGGGTAGTTCGGTCTCCCTCTCTAAAGTGTCTCGGTGTGAGTGAATAGGTGAGTCTATGTGTATGAGCAATGCAGTGGACTGGCGCCTTATCTCGGGCTGGTTCCTATCTTGTGCATTGTGCTGCAGGTTGGGGCCTGGCTCCTCCATGAGTCTGAGTTGGATTAAGCAGGTATGAAATGTTGATGATGATGATGATGATAATGACTGTGAACCAGGCCTTATTATGCAACCATATTGCTTGACTAATGCACTCGTGGCTACATGGAAGCAGGCATGTTCCAAAAGCTAGTGGTGAACCTTTCCAGTAGAATAAAGATGTTTGGTATGCAATGTACGTTTTTGATAGGTATGTAGTGGTACACTACTATAAGAGTCAAAAAGGATTTCTCAGATATTCCGTCACATACCATCTGTTCAGATATACGTCTGTTGTTGTTATTAAGGTTATTGTCTTTAATTTTAAGGTTATTACCTACTTAATCTACATATCACCATTGTCATAGTAATGACAAAAGTTGCCGTGCAGCAGTATGTTTTATTAAACACGTGCATTGTCACCGTGGGCAGACTGATAACTGAGCAAACCTTGGTTGGACAAGGGGAGAAACAAGAACTACGTCTTTTCAAAGCAGCAAACCAGAGATACATTCGTCACAGCTTTGACATGCTTCACAGTTCCCTGCTCTCTTCTGAAAACACCTGATTGTGTCATACATGCAACAGGAAATACATTGTACTATCACAATTCTTCATTCTATAATATGCCTGTGTGCATGTGTGTGAGAGAGAGAGAAAGGTCGAGTGAAGGAGGAAAGGTTGAATAAAGCAATGTGTTGGCAGTATCTCTACAGTAGAGGGTTTTACATCCTCATGGTTTAGCAAATTAAAACATTGCGCAAAAAAAAATCGGAACAATCATCTGATTTTATTCCATCAGATCAGACCAAAAACAAAACAAAATCGATTTTGTTACATTTAGATATGATTAAATAGTCAACATGACTGTAAATGTTACTGTTGAAATTATGCTGTATCTGATGCAAAGAAGTGAGTGAATGAATGCAGAAATGGGGGTGCGTTAGCACATTTCAATCCTGAATGAAAATGGCTGTAAGACTGCGTTGAATTCCTCCATTTTTAAAACTGGTAATCTCTAAGTGTGTTGGTCTCATCTAAAGTTTCTTTGCGCAACTGTAGTGGATAAAAACAAGACTTAATTCACATTGTTTTCTGCCAAATTTTTGTAAATGTCCATAACATTTGCGAAACGTTTGGATGGAAACCTGGCCTGTGAATTAAGATTTTATCATCTTGCTTAAGTTTAATATCTCAGTGTACCGTGCAAAAACATTAATCAATTAGGCAATGTAAGGCAAAGAAATCAGGAAATCATTTTAATCAGTTTCACAAAATGGATACTAAATTGGGGTAATCAAAACACTTTTACTGCTTACCTCTGTACTATTTTAGATTATTTATATATGTGTTGTAGATTAGCGGTTATTTACTAAATAGCTAAGATCATGTAGTGTTTCCCCACACACTTATTTATTTAATATCGCCACTGCCAACCATGAACTGCTTTTCTGTGTCTTTACTCTATAAAATGGCAAATGTCAAATCTATTTTCACTCTAAAGCTGAGTGTAGTGCATTGCATCATTCAGCCCCTCCTTACCTCCTGGTATAATTACAATACAAGCAGCCTTGTCAGAATAGAGTAAGGAAATGAGAAGCCTGCAGAAACTGTCAGAGGCTGTGACAAACGAGCACACTCTGGTGTGCTGCAATTTAAGCACAGTGTCTTTACTCCACTTGTTTTGCCCCTCACAGTGCATCTACCAAAAATAGAAAGAAATTTTCAAACAGAAACTAATCTGCAGCTGCCTCCCAATCCATGCACAGTTCTTTGTTCAGTGAAGCTCAACATGAGAAATAGGCAGGCAAGTTATAACTAGATTCTCGTGCTGTGCTAATCATGTAAGAGCCAACAGGAATGAGCAGTGAACAGTTTATGACCCATCTGTCAGAAGTTAGCACAAAGGCTTTTAATCTCTTTTCTAAGAAAAATGCATACCCAGTCTAGCTTGTCTCTAAAAAAGTATAGAAGACAAAGCTGAATAACAAGGGTGGAGTGGTTCACTCTCCATTAGGCATAGGTTTCTATTGTACACATTACAGTGTATCAATGTATCACTGTATTCCTATAACAACATGGGAGGCTCCCTTTTTGAGTAATCACTTTTTATTGTTTGGGGGATCTCATCAGTACACGATTCTGGCAGAGGGCATAATTATTATTTTCAATGTCAGCTAATCCCTGCCTCGCCCAATTGTATTCTTTTAAAACCACTGGTATTTTCGCTCTTAAGCAAGATGTTTATTCTTTATTAACCGGTTTATTGTTTTGTCTTCTTCTGTGCAGAAGGTTAAAGAAGTCAGGTTGACTTTTATGGTCATATCTATCTCAGGTAAATTATCATGCATTAACTGGAATTTAAATTATTATTATTTTCTTTTATGTAGAGCAGCAAATACCTGCACTGAAACACGTCCATTTTAAAAGCCAAATTCAAGGTTATGGTAATAATTAACTTGAGCTTGTTTCCATTTAAAGGCAATCAGGCAGCCCTTTTAATACCTTACCATGTTGGCCAAGAAACTATTCAAAGATATCACTTGATATTTTGGAAATACAATACACAGTAGATTATAAAAAATACGATACAATACAATTGTTATTGACTTTAATCTAAGGAAATGCCATAATATATTTCCAAGCAATGTTCTGCATGTAAAGCATTCAGTACAAATCTTTTGGATTTAGTCAGTGTTTTTATTTTTAAGATTTTATATATTCAAACATGAAAAATACAAAATGATTTTACCGGGCTGAGTTTCCCAAACTTGGACAATATAGGTTTATTCAAAACAAACCCCATTTGTTCATAAAAACAATCAAAATAATATTTACAGGTTACTTAATTTTTAACTACATTATGTACAGTAACTCATGGTGCATAAGAGTCCCTCTATTTAGTAAGTCAAGGAAATTTACATGGACACACAAACTGTAAGCAGGAAGTGCTTACCAACTGTTGTGACAAAAAAAAAAAAAACGAAGCAGAGTCCAGCAGCGGTCTTGGAGGTACACCTTCCAAAACCAACCGAGAGTCTTAGTTCCATGCAGAATAGGTTTGTTCTCTGTTATTGATAAAATGCTTGAAGTTACTAAAGAACAGTCCTTTGTTTTCCTCATTTGTACAAAAAAAAATAAATTCTAATAAAATCACAACATTTTATTTAACCACACCACTAAAAATCTCTACTTATTAATTCATCTATGTTGTACATTCTTATTTATGATTTCATAATTATATGGCACAAATATTGAAATAAGGTAGGAGTTTTATTTTCTTTTTTTCCGAAACCAAATGAGCTGGTGTGTGTAATTAATATATGTATCGTTCTATGTATTAAAAGGGCTATGTGCAGGAATTTTCAGTAAGCCACAGACCTAAAAGACTTACTAATTATACAGCAATTACTAATTGATGTATAATTACATGCTGGGAAGTCTTTCACAACTGCTTTTTAAGAGTATACGTAATGAACGAAAGTTAGTCTGTCATCTTAACCTTGCGTTTTTACGCAGTTATTTGGCTTAGCTTATTTTAAACTAGGCGGCAATTATTTTTTTACTGCTTTAATTTGTTTGAAGCTTTCCTGAACGGCATTTTAAATGCAACTGGAGTTGTTACTCGGTGGCTTAAATGCACATAGTTCCATTAACGCAGCATGTAATGATAAGAGCCGTCAAACTGGTGATCAAACAGAGTTATACTTTTGTTACTCAAGCTACCCATAAAAAGGTTTGTTTCCATGGATACGAACGTCTGAGAAAAACAAACATTACTCAATGCTGTATTATAACTCCTTAGCAAACAGACTGAGATTCTTAGAAAAGAAGGGCATAATCCAGTATAAACAGTGCAAGTTCGAAATTACCGTCATCCATACAATGACCTGTCCTAGTTTATTTACTTTGGAAAAGCCACAGAAATGTAATTAAGTTATGAGGAAAACATTTTAGAATCTCTTTCCTAATACCCATTGTGCTGTAAAATAGCACTGAAACTTTTTAGACGAATGCCAGGCATGTTTGCTGTGAATTTAAAACATTCCTTATATAATACAGACAACACTCACATACATACAGTATATACAAATGCATATCTACATATAACAAGCCTGAGAGGGGTCACTCCAAAATGCATTCAGTCGTCCACTTCTAGGCCTATTGGTGGTCAGATGGAATTGGCAGGTCTTTTTTGTTTAAAGGCAATTTGATCTTTGTAAAGACAGTAAAATATATACTTAATTATAAGAATATTATACAAAATTGAAAACGAAGGATCAAAACGTCTTTCAGTTTTGGTGCCGTTTCATGTGGAGCGCCAAGTGGTCAGAGCGTGAGAAGCATCGGTTGCATGCAATGCATTTGAAAGGCTTAGCTCCTGTGTGCTTCCGATAGTGTCGCGTGAGTTCATCCGAGCGTGCAAAACGCCAGTCGCATCCATCCCAGGTGCAGCGGTATGGCTTCTCACCTGAAATATAAAGGCGGACTGGTTCAAATCATGTCTCACAGATCAACTGAAAGCAATTTTCCACAGTGAAATGATTAAGAGTTTGCAGTTCTGCTCTCTATCACACACAGTCAGACCTAAAAGATTAAAATTAAGTTATCATTAGTCCTCACTGGCTCGCTGTCATAACTTGCTAGTGCACATCACATCTAAGTCGCCACCTACAGTAGCTAAGGATGCAAAGGGGAAGGTATGCTTCAATAGCAACACAAACACTTGGAAGCAAGCACACACACTAACATGTTCCTCCATTTCAGCATTACTGTTATGGCTTTAATCAACAGAAAGCAGTCCCACCATGCCCTGGCCCACCAGAGGGCAGGAACTCACGCCGTCCTTTGGTTGTCAGGGGACAATACTAATTAAATAATAACATATGAACAAAATAATGTAAAAATATGCACATTGGCAGTAATTATGTTTTCTTATTATTTACTTAGTATTACTATTACAACAAACTTTATTATTTCAATTCATCCAATTATTTTAAATACATCTAAGCCACTCAAGGAGGATGGGTCCCTTTCTGTCTCTTGATCCTCCCAAGGTCTTGCCTCCTCATAACATTTAGAAAGTTTTTCCTTTCCACTGTCGCCCTAGGCTTGCTCATATATA
>JAUZST010002595.1:0-43861 GCA_034779995.1 Parotocinclus haroldoi | reverse complement strand
TGTGTGTGTGTGGGTGTGGTGTGTGTGGGTGTGTGTGTGTGTGTGGGTGTGTGTGTGTGTGTGTGTGTGTGTGTGTGGTGTGTGTGGTGTGTGTGAGTGTGTGTGTGTGTGGTGTGTGTGTGTGTGTGTGCGTGTGTGTATGTGTGTGTTTGTGTGTGTGTGCGTGTGTGTATGTGTGTGTGTGTGTGTGTGTGTGTGTGTGTGTGTGTGTTCTCTATTCACAATATATCCTGCATAACCCCAAGGTGAATTGGGAAGCACCTGTAATGGTAAATATACTGTTAAATCTTGGTAGTTGCTGCCTGCCAATTTATTTCACCTTTGGCAGAAACACTGTGAAAAAGCTCAGGAGTACGGAGTCCAAAGAGCACATAAGTCGTTCCCTTTGAGGTGTTTCGCAGGACTGCTGATGGAAACACTCTGTCAATTCTTTTTAAGATGGCCCTTGTGGGTATTGCCTTCTCAAATCTCTAGAGAGGTTTACTTCAGAATATGCTGCAGCCATAGGCAGCTAAATCTGGATACATCCATTTATTACAATCAATATTTTTCTTTACACCCAATTTAGATGAGGAAGATTCATACATATTTACAAAATTCAGCAGCTGTATTTACCCAAAGCATTCTATTTTATTCTTCTTAGTAGACAATACCTGATGCTAATACAAATAGCCTACAGTACAAGAATTCCCATCCAACTAAAACTCTTCTAGGAGCTGATGTAGACATTAACAATTATAGTTATAAACAGTTATAGAAGATCAGTAATGAAGCCATTTTCATGTGTAAATGTTATCACAGACTTCTCTCAAAACACTCTCAAAGACTACATGGTACATGTACATGTAGAAAGTACAGTGCTTAGGAAGAAAGGGACTTGGACATATTTACGCTTTGTATGTTTGCACCAGTATTTTCAGTCTCATGCTGTTAGCTACAGGGAGCCAGTGAAGGGAACGCAGCAGTGGGTGACATAAGAAATCTGTGAATTTTGAATCAGCTGAATCATCAGGGGTCTGACTGTATGCATGGGAAGGCCTGCCAGGAGAGCACTGCAGCAGATGAGTGTTGATATAACAAATGACCGGACAGTGGTGGACAGCCTGGTAGCTCTCCTTGAAATGAAAGATTACATTTTTTTTATTTTGTAGTGTATTGTACCTGCATGAGCAGATAATTTTTCCAGAGACTTTAGACAAAATCTGTAATCACTGTTCATATGAGGTATCAGTGATACATATTTTATTATAATTTCTCACTCAAATCAAATCAAATTCATGTAGAATTCCTGTAAAAATACAAAAGACTAAAATAAATGACTAATTAATTGTTTTGTCTGTTTATCTTAGTCATTTCATAAAAGTAAGTACACCCCAACGTTTTTCTAAATGTGTTATTAGATATTTTCATTGGACAGCATTGAAGATATGAGACTTATGATACAATGTAAAGTCAGTCTACAGCTTGTATAACAAGCGTACATTTGCTGTGGCTTCAGAATGACTTAAAACGCAAATTGGCTAATTAGCCATTTTCCCTCCCTGGGATCATGTGACTTGTTACTGTTACAAGGTCTCAGGTGTGAATTGGAAGTAGGTGTGTTAAATTCAGTGTTATTACTCTCACACCCTATCATTCTCGTCGCTAGAAGTTTAAAATGGCACCAAAATTCTCTGAGGCTCTAAAACAAGAATTGTTGCTCTACAAAATAGATGATTTAGGCCATGAGAAGTTTACCAACACCTTAAAAGTAAGCTGCAGCATGGTGGCCCAGATCATACAGCAAAACATACTAAGACATACTGAAGCCTGTTCCCCTACCTAAGCAATATTCCAACACAATCATAACCCCAAACCTGCCACTGTCTTGCTGAAGAAACTGACGGTATAGGTCAAATTGTATTGATGTTATAGACCAGTTAGCCTCATGTCTGTGCCAGGTTATTTTTTGAGCAGAGAAACATAGCTTCTTTTCAAAGACTACTCAGAGAATTTGTGAATTCTCCAAGTGTGATGGAGGTGGTTACTAGGGATATAAGATCTTGACGTGGAAACGTCTCCAGGGCTGTAAAGCAGTTCATTCTTGCAAGGGTTTAGCTTTGAAATGATGAGCTGACATCCATGACAAGCTGTCCTCCAGACATGCTAAAGTGCGAGTGGAGACCGTCGTGGGGGGAAGGAGAGACTGTGTATATGCCAACCGCATTTTGCTGTATTTCAGAAATTATTACAGCTGTGTAGTGTGAGTTCACAAGCAACATGGCATTCAGCCAAATACACTGCTCACAAAAATTAGGGGATATTTAAAAATGAATATGAAGGGGATCTTGCAAGAACTGCTAGACAATCTGGTCCTGTCCATGCACCGTTGCTGTTCACTCCCATGAATATATCACTTGCTACTTATTCACAATAACTGATAGTTTGCATTGCATTTGTGTAATCGAACAATTTTCTTTGACTGTTGATTTGCTTTTCTAATTATCTTGTTTAATGAAATCAAATTAAATGCTTCTTTATTATTTGTTTCAATTTTGACATATCCCCTATTTTTTTTAATCTTTCTCATCTCTCCTGCAGAAACTATAGATCATGTAATGTGATTAGAGAAGTGATTACCCAAAACATACTATGTTGCATTACATAAACAAGACTTTTATTGCAGCTAGGTATCATATAAAACACTTAATATAACAGCAGTTGTTTGTTTTGTGCATGTGAGTGGTCAATATTTTTTTTGTTCCTTATATGTGAGGTGACAGGAATTATTTCGCTCCCTATATTATAACCAAACCTTTCCCTGGATGGGGTTGCATGGGCCTTAGCAACTATCCCCAGAGAACACAATATGCAGGTGGAATGAGAAACCACTCAACTTTAATGCAATAATGCGGAGATGGTAGAGCTGGTCAGTGGGGAGTCTCTGGTGTTGCCCAACTGGCAGCACTCGGCACAAAGGTGGAACCAACCCTAGATAGAGTACCACTGCATATCAGGACACATGTATACGCACACACAAATTGAAACATCTGTGACTCCAGTTTACTCAATTTATGTCTTTGGAATGTGGGAAGTAACTGGAGTACTGCTAAGAGCTAGCAGTTAACTCCTTGGGTTCAAAACCCAGGTGGGGCTTCTAACATGGAAGTTGGATTGATCCCTTCAATGGAATGTGGTAGTCTTTAATGTCCCTCACATCTGCACAGGCACGGTAACAAACATGAAATAAAATCAATGCGGAAAACTTCAGATATATACTTTGATTACAGTGGTGTGCAGCTACCACAACTATTGACTTTGGGCAATGCAAGAAGCAGCTTCGAGAATGATATACAGAATACAGATACTGTATTGCACTTCACAATCTTATATAATGTTGATTTAGGTCTGAAGTTTTGCATTACTTTCCCCTTTCACTGCTTTTTCGAGCTGATCATTAGCTGCTCACAGCCTTAGCTGAAACAACTGATTACTGCTGATGCTTTGATGAGTCAGATCTATTGATAAATAGATATTCATAATTCCTATGCAAATACTTCAGCATTCAAATGTACAAATGTAAATGAATAAATAACCATAAAAAGGTGGCAGACTATGTGATGGAGCCCTATTCATTATACATGCTGTATTTTTTTAAATACGATAAATAAGTATAACATATGAAAAATGACCAAATAATTGGTTCAAAATTTCTTCTTTTAAATGTATTTCCCCAATTCTACATGTATGTATTTATTTAAAGCAGGATTTATCTAAAGCAAGATTGTTTGAAGAGTTCCGAATGTCTGCTCTAATTTTAATTCCTCGGCTTACAGTGGTTTACAGCAGGGATTAATATATGTTTCCAGCTGGCAACGTGGATATATTTTACCTGTCTAAAAAGCATTAATAAATATTTTTTGGATTTGAATGAATGAATAAATGCACGTAGAGCATGCACACATCTGAGCTTGTGTGTGTCTAGGTTTATTAAAGCTCATAATGTATCATTCGTCCTAACTTGATTCTATTCTAGAATATCTGATGAGTGTCCACAGTTTGAACCAGATATGGTGGATATTGAGTTATAACCACTTTAATGTACACTGTTATTATTAATGCACACTATATATAGGCCTGAGCTTCTATCTTCATTAATACTGCGTGGGGACATCAGGATATCATCAGATATCCGAGAATTAAATCAAGTTAGAAGGAACAATATATTATGAGCTTTATTAAACCTATAAGCACAGGCACTCAGGTGTGTGTGTGTGCTCTACATGCATTTATTCACAGCATCAACAGACTTATGTTACCAAATACATCTAAACAATATTATTGACACTTTTTAGACAAGTAAAATACAGTATATTCATGTTGCCAACTGGAAGCATGCTATCTAATCCCTACTTTATTCTCTGACATGTTGGTTTGAACATATTGAACTAAAAGTGCCTTCGCAACGCACAGCTAAAATAGGAGCACATACCATTTATACAATTTAGTCTCTCGCAGCCATTGCAATTAGTTGCAACTCATCTAATCACTCTTTACAATCTAGTGTTGAACAAATTGCCACCATAAAGACTGATACAGCAAACTTTGTGAAAACCAAAATGTCTGCTAAAAAAGTTGGTTAGAGGTTAAGGTTAGGTTTAAGTGCAGGATTATGTAGCTCCAGGAATGTCAGTGAATAGTCCCCACAATGATGAAATTGAAAGAGAAACTTGGCTGTGTGTGTACTTCCCTGTAATGGATTGTTGTCACCTTGCTCAGTGTTCGTGGGATAAGCTCTGAATCCACTGTGACCTTGAATTGGATGCATGTTGACATAAAATGAATGATTGTATTTTGCTTTTTATCATGTTCTGGTCCAATGTGACCGATTTGCCGTTTTACCTTCTCATAGAGTCTGTTGAATACTTTTGCTCTGTTTGACAGATCTTGGTGATTGCTGAAATATATAAAGGGAAAAGCCATTTGTGGGCAAATATGTTTTATTTGTTAGCTTTTTTTAACTTAATCCATCACTGGCTATTCATGCCAGGAAATTAACCATATGCACTCACAGTGGGGGATAAAAGTAGAGGACCAGTTAATGCATGTCTTTGGTATATGGGAGGAAACTGGCATACCCAGGGTAAACTCACAAGGGCACAGGGAGGACATGCAATCAGCAGACAGGCCAACGTTGGAATCAGGCTGGCGATTATTATTTGAAAGACCTCTTTTGGTTTTCTGATAAGTTCTAAAAATACAGTACAACTGATTGTTTGCAAATTTTAAGTGAAAGGTATGCCAAACGTTTGCACAAGAATAACTATTTTGTCAATAGGAATTATTTTACGTATTTCAGTACTATCCATGATCTTGGACTAGTACTCCTAAGGAAAAAAATGGAAGTGCCTCAGCAGTGCAGAATACTTACATCACAAAAGTATAAGGGTTTTGACACTATATGTCAAAACATGATAAATGACACTATGATTGTTAGTATAACAAGAAAAAAAAACAGCAAACGGAACATTATGACTATTAACGTAAAGAAAAACAGGAAAAGTAAATACCGTAATATATTTCCATGCTGCACAGACTGAGTGTAAATATGCTGCAGACGTCTAAAGTATGGCTTTACTTCACTAAAGTAAACAACAGTTCCCAGTGCAATGAATACCTTAAGGTAGTAGCTGCTAAACCAACAGCAAGCATTTCAAGAAACATTTGATGACAGAATTATTCATTGTCAAGAAAACTCTAGGGATTTTAACCACTCTACTGACAAAAAATAGGGGATATTTCATTATACACAATATTTGTAAGCATTATACATCCCTGCTTCAAAAAACAGTATGGTGTTTTTTTGGGTGTTGACACTAGATGAGAAGCAACACCACATGTGAATGGTGTTACTGTTGGATTGACACAGACCTTGTGGTCTCATTTTCTTCTCCAGACAATATTTTTTCCAGATATCCCATACAGTCTGAATGGGACTTCATCAGGGTAGATAATTAAACCCAAGTCCTCCACAGTATTTAGGAGAATATCCTGATGCTTGCTTGACTTTCGTGGGTGCCGTGAAGCATTCTTCACTGCAATTAAGCCACTCTCGTTGAAGTTCTTGATGATTCAATAAATCATAGATCTTACAAGCAGCAGTGTCCTTCACAATGTCCACCATTGCAATGCAATGATGACTGCATGTGTTTCCTGAATGTAACTATAGTAAACAGAAGAAAATACCACTACATTTTTAATGCAACCAGTCAGCTCTTCTATTCAGCATGATGGAGTGATATCAGATGTTTTGTCCTCATTAACCTTTCCTCCTGAGCTAACGAGATCATCACTGAAATGATGTTAGGCCATTTTGTAGGGCTGAGATATAGTGGCTGGGATGCAGTAAATTTCTGTGATAAGGTCATTTTCATGGCAGGTAATCATTTTGCAGTTATTGCAATTGCAATTCATCTGATCACTTTTCACAATCTAAAGTTAATACAAATTGCCACTCTAAAAACTAATGAAGCAAACTTTGTGAGAAACAAAATGTGTGCCTTTCTCAAAACGTTTTGCCATTACCGTACAGACACAAAGGCATTTAGTGATAGCATGTCAGTAGTCAGTAGCATGTCAGTAGCAGCAGTTTTTCAGGCAGCTTTCTTACTATTAACTACTATAATGTTAGCCAGCATAATGAACGCATTACACTTCAGCTAGCAACACAGCTAGTATGTATTAACTAGCAAGCTTACTGGCTGGCCGGTAATCATTCAGCCACTGTACTGAAAAATGGTGTACCACTTTATTTGTTATATTGTTTATACCTACCTATTTAATAAACGTGTGGTGTTAGGAACTAAATTTAATTCTCATGTGGCCGATTTGTTTAGAATTTGCAAAAATGACTCAACTGCAAACATGATCAGTGTGGCAAACATATCACACGCCAGCTAATGTTAAATCTATTGTGCATTCAGCAAACTAATTATCATTTAGTCATTACATCAGACCATACCAGTTTACTGCCTGCATAAATGGGCCATGTAGACAGTAACATGGTCACGTAATATGTTTATACATACAATTAATATGTTCTTGATTCAAAAAAGTGTGAGGAGATTGCACCCATTTCTTTTAAAGAGGATTTGTATACCCAGCACTATTCCCGAAAAACCCAAGATTCAGACAAAATATTAAGTTGTTTGTATTCAAGGTATACACTGTTTTGACTACAAGCATGCATACGAACCCTTATATGAAAACAGTTATGTAAAGAATATGCTTTAAGGCTGATTTAAGTGTGTAGTAATAATACAGGCATCAACTCAAGGCACAACTTGTAATTACTTATACTATGGGTAGATTAGCATGTTCTTCTCATTACTACGTGCAGTTTCTGTAGGTACTTCAGCCAGTTATGTTGTTAGTTAAAAGATCCACAAATGACAGAAGGTTATTTTTATTAGGCATGGGTCACAAATTAGAGGAGAGAGTACAAAGGCTAATCCCAAAAAGAAAAGCAATAATCAAATGTTTCAATGTCAAATAAAGCTTTTAAATGCCGACCATGTGTACACAGGAGAACGCAACCTCTAGTGGTCAGGAGGGCTACTGTCTTGCATTGATGTAGTACAATTTCAATTGATAGTCTTAAAAGTTCTCATTATGTGATGATGCAACATGATTTCAACATTTTGAGATTATTGAGTGAAAAAAAACATTTATTATTAAACAAGTATTATAGCTATAATTATAGTTAATTATAGTATATATATAGTTAATTACTGTATAGAGTTTGACATGTTTTTAATATGTCCTTGAAGATCCGATAAACCTTGTTGTTGTTGTTGTTTGTTTATTTTCACCTTTAATGTCCTTCTCTGTGTCCAGATGACTTATGTGTACCATGAATAGGATGCCAGTCGATACTGTGTCGCATACTATTGGTGTATTGTTGTTGACCATGTGTTCCCCTTCATGACCACCATCTACAAATGGCTACTTAAATCAAGATTAAACACATGTCACAAAGCAAAAGTAATCTCAAACTGGTTTCATGGCAATTTGTTCATTGTTCTGCATGAATTCAGTGGAGCCTGAATGGGAGATTTGCAGCATGAAAGTTCCTCTGAAAAATCTGCAAGAATTGTAAGCAATCATGTAAGCTTCGAGCAGAATTACAAAGCAAGGTTTCCAACATCCAACATTCCAATTGTTTAAACAATCGTCCCTCTGAAAAATCGACCATTTATTATAAATAATTGCTGATTTATTATCATATTTGTTTAAAACACAAAACAACAGAGGTATTTCTGATTTTGAATTGAGTATTGAGTCAGTAAGCTTCCATGATCCTAAAATGTTTTGTTAATGCATGGCTTCGTGCTAGGCAAGTATTCATTTAGGAACCAATTCTGCTTGTTGAACTTTTGTATAACACTCGTGTTATGAATTTAAAGGCAGCTACCATCTCTTAGGTTCAAAGCATCTCAGGTTGAATGCAGCTACATGTGGTTTGAAATCAGCTATATCTGATAATATTAACATTTTTATGTGTCTTGGATGATTGGGCTTCAATCTGACTATTAGCAGCCATTCCAGTACTGAACGTATTCGAATAACATTGGCAATGTTTGTTAAAGAATTTATATGCAATTCAAAAGACTTAAGGACAGGCTAATCCAAAGTTATACATAAATGGCAGATTGGTACTTTCACGAGTGGGTCTCAAATCCTAATCAAACAATCAGTCCAAAGGGCAATCCCAAAAGACAGGAAGAGTCAGCAGTGGCGAGAATACTTCAGAGTGCTCAATTAGCAATTAACATTTTACAGCATGGTTATATGGCAACACTTCTTGTGCAGTCACATTTGCTAAACTAACTTGGTGTACCTTCAAGCTAAAGTAGAAAACTTGGCAGACTGTAGATATAGTATCACATGGGTAATACAATGTTGTTTTTAAAATGAATTACACTACTATTTTGCTTTTCAAAACATATGATTTATTTCAGGGCAGCACGGTGACTCGGTGGGTAGCACTGCCGCCTCACAGCAAGAAGGTCCCGGGTTCAATCCCTGGGTCCTTTCTGTGTGGAGTCGGCATGTTCTCCCTTTGTCTGCATGGGTTTACTCCTCGCTGCTCCTGGTTTCCTCTCACAGTCCAAAGACATGTGTGTTAGGTTAAAAACTGTGTGCATGACTTTATGTGTGTGCTCCCATCTAGGGTTGTTCCTGCTTCCTGGCCTGCAACCCGATGTGGATTAAGCAAAAGAGAATGAATGAATGAATAAATGATTTTATTCAAATCTGTTGTAATTATGTTGACAGAACACATTACCTTTCCTGATCACTTATGTCATGATGCTTTGCATCACATCTGGCGTGCATTCTCCCTGGGCATTTCCCCTCCCTTCCAGCGGGTGGTACGCCCGACACTCGCTGCTGCCTCTGCTATTTCAGTTTCTCTTGCTCACTTCCTCTTGTTGATTTTCTTCATTCTAGTCATGGTTTGCCTCATTTCCTATGCCTCCTTGTCACGTTTGTTAGTATTTAGTATTTAGATTAACCATGAAAATTAATGAAGCAATGAATTATGAGTAGTGTTCACAATAAAGTTTGAGTGTGTTTATATATAGTAAGTTTGAAGTTTTTTTGTAAACTTTCTCTCCCTTTCTGGATGAAAATATATAATTTCATAAATAATACAATATGCATTTGTTGTCTAGTTTGTTTCTGCATTCTGCCTCTTATTACACTGTTTCCTTTAGGGAAAATAAGGCTGCTTGGGAAAGTTTGGTTTAAGTCTTTCTGAGAGCTCTGGAAGGATATCCTGCAGAGCATCAGTAGATTTTTTATTAATATGGGTGTTCAGCTTATTTCGTTTTACACAGGGTGCATTAGGTGAAACTTCATAAAACCTTCCAAATTGGTTTCTCCACTCTGTGAACATTATATGTATGAAGGAACCGTTTTTCATACCGTGTCCAAAGATATCCATTTTATTTTACTCCAGAGTGTACGGTATGGAGATTGTTCCCATAGTGTAAATCTGATATTTTCTTTTTTTTATTTTTTGATAATGCTACCCTATTGTCTTATCTCATCACCAATTTGCTTTTGGTTTTATTTCTTTATTTTGCTTTTATTTAATTCATAAGGTTACCTGTAGAGATTACCTATAGTGTGTATAACTGATATTATTTCATTGTATTTGTAATATTACCCGAGAAAGTTTGATTTTCATCTAAATTAGTACTACACAGCATACAGTAGATTCTGCAATGGCTTGAATTTTGTGAGAATGGATTAGAATAAAAAAAAGCTTAGATTTATTATATAGCACTTACAATAACAATAAATGGTTTTAAGCGTGAAAACCTCCAGTGAAAATCCCTGCCCATCAAGTAAAATCAACTAACAATGTAGATGAATAATCAATATATTTTTCACTGGCTATGGACATGCTACTGTGCCACCTGCAGACATTGCGTTATAATTCATTTGTTCAGTGCTGCTTTAGGTACGGACAGATTTATGGTATGCTGTTTAGAATTATAGGCAGACATTGCCTGTTTATTAAGTACAATAACCCTGAATCATTATTCACTGGATATTTTAACAGGTAGACCTTTACATACAAGTGCACTTTGGTAATGACTAGTCCATCTGTTCCCGTGTATCCGTTGCTAATCCTAACTTGTCCTCATTACACTTAGTTCGGTCTTTGTGGGTGGATTATATTGAGGTATTTTGATATTCCAGAATTCCAGCAAGTTACCCATTACCATTGTGGCAGTATATTGTGTAAAATATTTAATCAGCCAATCAAACAATATCTTGTCACCTGTGGTCATATGATGGTCACCCTAAGTGAAATTGGCCAAATTGGCCATTTTTCTCTATTGGTATCAAGTAACTCATTAGTGTTGCAAGGTCACAGATGTGAATGAAGAGCAGGTGTGTTACATTTAGTGTTATTGTTCTCACACTCCCTCAGACTGGAAGTTCAACTTGGCACCTCGTAGCAAAGGTTGCCACATACTGTATCAAACTTGTCTGCATGACTATCATCCCAGAAAAGTCTGATGAGTCCAAGATAAACTTTTTGGTTCAGATGGTGTCAAACATGTGGGGCAGCAACCAGGTAAGGAGTATAAAGACAAGTGTGCCTACAGTCAAGAATGATGGTGGAAATGTCATGGTTTGGAGCTGCATGAGTGCTGCCAGATGTGGGAAGCTATGAATGCCAACATGCTCTGACATACTGAAGCAGAGCATGATCTCCTCACTTCAGAAACTGGGAAGCAGAGCAGTATTCCAACATGATATCGACTCCAAACACACCTCCAAGAGGACCATTGCCGTGCTAAAGAAACTGAGGATAAAGGTCAAGCATGTTTTCAGACCTAAACTTTATTGCAAATATGCGGGGCATTCCTAAATGAAAGGTGGAGTGCATGTTCTCTAACTTCCACCAGGACTGTGATATCATCATGAAGGAGTAAAAGAGGATTCCAGTCGCACCCTGTTAAGCTCTAGAAAACTTGCTGTAACAGTGACAGTGCTGGAAAATAAGGTCAGATTTTGGAAATTTTCACTTAATGGATTTACCAACATTTTTGCCAATGGTTTAGATATTAATGGCTAATGGTTAAGCTATTTTGAGTTCACAGCAAATGTATACTGTTATACAAGCTGTAGAGCGACTTTACATTGTATTAAGTGTCATATCTTCAAGGTTGTCCCATTAAAAGATATAATAAAATAGTAACAAAAATATTAGGGGTGTACTCACTTTTGTAAGATACTGTATATCTATAAAATTCACATATATGGAGGAGTATAGCTAATACAATGTCTAAGTACACACTAAGTATACCTACTAAACCACCAGATCTCATATAAAGATTACTCAAGATATCTGTGTGTGTGTGTGTGTGTGTGTGTGTGTTTGTTTGTTGTTTCCCGTAGGCCATTTTACAAAGAATATATCAATAAATAAAAGAACCACCAACCCTGCAACCGCCTTCTCCCCATCTCCCGGTCGCCCTCTGTGTATGAAAACAAGACATTTAATTATGAAACAACATTTTACACATTAAAGACCTTAATAAATGGGAGTCTGAGTGTACATAACTCAACAGAAAAGCCTTTGATTTGTTACTGAGCTCATTTTCTGAGTGCAGTGCAATGTTGTGATACTGTCGAACAAGTACCTGCTGACACTGTACCTTGTGTTAGCCAATATGATCCATCATGAGGGAACTGGCATAGTAAATACTTTTTAACCCACATTCCACCTCTCACAAATTTTATAGTTCTAAGAAAGGAGGCCTCTATAAAGCCAGGCTTCAAACTGTTCCAAATAACATTTTCCTGTTATTTATTTTCATGCCATGCCTTCCTGGGTTGTTGTTTAATTAGCCAGTGGTAAAAAAAAACCTAATGGAAACACGCTGGTCTAATAGCAGAAATGTGAACTCACTGTGAATTTCCCTCAATGGGATTAGCTCTAGGCAGGCATTCAATTTCCTTTACTCTGATCAAAATTCCCTGAGGTATGAAAATGTTATTTACACTCTGAAGGGAAGATAGATGTGCACTGGTATCATTGAGATCTTATGGGAATGAGTTAATGGAATAAAGGGCTAGATGATATTCCCACATCTGGTGGTTTCAAGGCAACTAACTGCCACATGCAAATATAATTTGTAAAAATATCCTGCAGTCCATTTTTCAAAGTGGTTTGCTTCAGGCACGTCATCCATTAGACAGTACCTGTCCTAGGTGATGGCACATTTGGGTTATGAGCCTGTGTAGGGACAGTATTTAAGCCAGTGAACTTAGTTGTATAACTCATGAGACTTACAAGGCAATAATTTCTATTATCACAAGAAATAAATCCTCTCGGGAGGAAATGTCATTTGGAAATAGGTTTTGTTGTTAGGTCATTTTGAAAAATCTGTTTCTTTGCCAATGGATTTTTTTAATGGTCCGACGAATAGTGTCTCTGCCAATGTCTGGCCCTCTGATAATATACCCAACCAAATTGGAATAAGTCATGTTTGGACTGGGTAAATCCTCTCAGAATCATAACACTGGAACATCTTGATACTTTGCTCAATTTGTGTCAAATTATTTTTTTTCTATTTGTAGATACTTTTGCTTTAGTAATTGGCAGAAGCTAAATTCTTTCTCATTCAAGTGCGTTTACTTTATTTCATGAAAATTCAAAATCATTAAAGAGAATTGCAGAAAATAAACTAAATAATCTGGATCAAGTACATAATATTCTCAGCCCTAAGGTGAGATACAGAATGACTGCAAGTTTTGTTTATTTTCACCTTTATCTCTAACAACATGGGCACCTTTAATGTCCCAGTCTCTTGTTAACCAATTGAGGATCACAGGTCAACATGTGACAAACACACAGAATAAGTTTGCAGACACTTGTTATGCTTCCCATATTGCAGCTGCAGGGGATTAAACCACATCTGTCCTCCCTCCCTCTCTTACATGGCTCATTGGGTCTGTGAAGTGGACTCGACTGCTGCGATACCGAGCACAGTTTCTCTTCATTAAGTTCTTCCCCTTACATGTGCTTCTGTTTTCATTGCTAACAGAGGACGAGGAAACCTGCGATCTGGCCAAGGGTCCCTAACCTTATTGAATTATTTTATTCTAAAATAATTATCTTGCAGTGGACCACTAATATGACACCATTTACACTTGGCCTTTATACACAGTGGAACCAAATCATATTTAGCCACTCATTGTGTCATAGGTACATTTCAACTATAAGAGACAACATGAAAAAAAAAATCCACAAAATCATACTCTAGGATTTTTAAAGACTTTAGTTGTAAATTATGGTGGAAAATATGTATTTTCACACTGTATGTCTTCTATCTGGATGGCGTTCATTTGGCATTTGCATCACCATTCAGCCAGACTGAAATTTATTTGCTGCATCCTTAATCAGTTTATAACACTGAACAACTAGCTTTTGGTGATGCTTACAGTTTTTATTTGCAAAGCATGGTTCCTACATCAAAAATCGGGATTTCCACATGATCTCTTTCTATTAAGAGAAAGAGACAACTTCAAGGATTAATGTTAAAGAGTAGATTTAGAAGCAGATGCAATAACAAGTGCAACTACAGTGCAAATATTCAAGTACAATAACAAAGTACTGTACTTTGTTATTACCACCTCTGGTTACCGTGAATGATTCCTACAAGGACGCAATGTTTCCTATTAGATCATTTCCCAGACCATCACTCTCCCGTTTCTGACTTGTCTTCTTCCATACTGGTGACATCATTTTCCATAGTTAAATGGTGCAAAACTATGCAGCCATCAATGTATTATGAAAGAAAATTGGACTCCAAGGTCCAGTTCTGAAACTCTTGTGCCTGTTGTAGACACTTCAATAGTGGACAGGAGTTAGTAATGTTAGTGCTCTGACTGACAGGGTGTGATGATGCTCTGTATGTTGTGAAACTTGTCTGGAATTTATACACAATAGCTATTCTTTTGGCTCAGGCTGGTTGGAATTTGGTCCTTGTATTCCCCACACATCACTGATATTTGAGTGCCCAACACCCTGTTTGTCTGCCATGTCTACTCACTGATGTTAAATGAGACTATGGCACTCCATAGTCCTTGTAGCCTCAGAGATCCTTCATGCCACTCATTTGACCGCAGCAATTTAAACTTATGAAAATCAGTCAGATGTGTATGTCTATCAATTTCTCCCACATCTAACACGTCATCTAAGAGAATCAATGAATATTGGATCGTTAATCAAAAATTTAAGGATTGCAGAAAATTTGCTGTGTCAGATCAGTACAGCAGACACTAACTTACCACTACCACCACATCAGAGTCACTGCAGTGTTCTGTTGTAAGGCTGTGGTAGCCTAAATGTAATTGATCTTTGGGGGTCCTGTCTAACAAACAAAGTATGAAGAGAAACACATGGACTACAGTCTGTAATTGTAGAAATACAAAGTGCATAGCTATGGCAAGTGTAAGTGATAATGTAGAAGGAGGTGTACCTAATAAAGTAATCAGTGAGTACAATACTGTTAAGCTACACATTATGCCACACACTGATGAGCATAGATGTTCAAAATAAAAAAGGAGTGCATAAAAATATCTAAAGAATTCCCAGACGTTGAAATTGTGCATAAAATATGTCCCAATTACTGAATATTACATAGGGACACACTGAAGAGCTCTCTGTGCATTCCTGTAGATGTGGGGAATGAAGGGGACTTTTTGTATCTTTCAAGGAAAATGTCAGAATTCATAAAACATAAAACATGTTTAATTATATAAGATCTTGTTCAGAATTACTTAGACAAAGAACCAAGTAAATGTGTATTAATGCATACTACGAAATACAGATCTCCTGAAAGAAGAGAGTATAGTGACATTAACTAGACGATAAAACCTAATTCATACTCGGCTTTGATTGGATATATAGCACTATTCGAACAGCAGAGCAAGTTACTCAGAAAGGACATACTTAATGTGAAGGCTGATGTTCTACAAGAAGCCAATAACTTACCTAAAAAAACATTTTGAGGTGGTTGATGCATGGAAGACGAATTAGAGAAATGCCCCAAAGTGGGGTAGATGACCAATAAAGCAGTTGTTGGTTATACATGGCAAGGATGAAATACTGCAGCTTTCCACCACAGAGACTTGGCTTCAGGTCCCAGTGGCATCCCACAGGAATTGGCTGTGTTTGAGCGAGGAAACAACAGATGACAGAATCATCCCCCGCACCCCTTGACATCCTCATCAAGAATGCTCTCTTTTGCCAGGATAAGGGAGATTAAAAAATAATTTTGCTGAAATACAGGGTGTCTATAAAGTAAGCCCCATTTGAACATTGTTAATATATGCATTGATGTTTGTCACCCACGGGGCTCACATTGAATCGATGTAATTGATAATGTGGATAAAACCTGCATTCCTTGTGCTTTATATCCTGTAAATGTGAAAACAACCTCTCATGAATGTTAGTTGGTAATACATTTATTGAAGTGGAATTTAATTAGTGCTTGTTATATTTCAAGAAAAACTGAGATTACTGAAGTTAGTCAAACACCATAATATTGCCTGAATGCAGTACCTTTGTAATGAATACTTACATATCAGTAATCATGTCCATATACTGAAGTCAGAGATATGTTCATACATGTTCATTATGTTCATTTGTAAACAATCATTTTTCAGTAATGTTTCCAGCCAAAACACAGAAGCACATCTTGGTCTCATAATAACTCTTGTTCAGGGTTTAATCATCAGTTTAATGTCTTTTGAAACAATATTCTTTCGATTAATAAGTTGCTATGGGTCCTAAGAAGGCTAGTGATAACAGCCAATTGAAAAAGAAGACAATGAAAACCAAGATAATGCTAAAGAAAAAAAAATTAGCGAAAAATGAGAATGAATGGTATGTGGTAAGTAAATTTTCCATTTACTTCATCCAATTATTATTTACAGTGTGTATTCTATTGAGGTCTGGAATTAATTAATTGAGTTTAATTTTCATTATTCCTTATTAGAAAAATTATATTGGCACTTGTTGTTTTCATAATGTTTTAATGTACATTTTAATGTACATTTTATTAATTTGCAACCAAGGTATCATTAAACAATAGCATTCCAACTTGACTATTAGTTTGGAGTCTATTCTCCATTTTGCAAAAAGAATTTCTAGTTTTCCAAACAGCATGCTTCTTTTGGTGTTCCAAACTACCTTAAAAGTGTCTAGAGGTGTTAAGGTCAGTGCTCCGTGTGAGCCAGCCAAGTTCTACACTAAAGTTGGAAAACAGCTATTTTATGGACCATATTTAGGAGGGCAGGATAAAAAGTAGATTGTTGTGGAGTGGAGAGTCATAAAAACCTTGGCCTAATAGTTCAATAATTGATTGAAAGCAAAGGAAGGGAGGAAGGTATGTACGTAGGTAATATCTATCCAGTATATCTGAGCTGGTGCTTGTTTGTTATGGCTGCAGGCCTCTATCAATATATGTGTTACAATGCAGGGCATTGGTATGAACTGAGCCAGGGCATAATGTTTCATGCCCACGTTCCCCGCACACTTCATGCATCCTGGTTTAATCAGGACCTGTTTTAAACATTCATGGATGTTGAGTGTACTCTGTAGTCCTAAGAGGAAACCAGATAATCGGGTTGGAAGGAAACCTGACCGCATGAAACATACTCATTGACAGCTCCAAGCTGCTGGCAATTAATTAATTACTCATTCCAGATTGAGGTTTTTAATATATCTGTATACAGTATGCATTCAGCTGATCATGGGTGCCTCTGAACCGTGAAGCAGGGAGCAAGCAGGTGAAAGACCCCGGTGTTAATGCATTCACGTTGTGCCAAGCAGATTGTGTATGAATATTCATGAGGCAAAGAATACAGAGGCTGCACACATCACCCTCTTTCATTACAATTAACGGAAGCTCTAACGTGTGTGTGTGTGTGTGTGTGTGTGTGTGTGTGTGTGTGTGTGTGTGTGTGTGTGTGCACTGTGGCTTGCAGCTCATTCTTGAAGTTTGGAGCCCGGGGAGCCCTAGGGGTTTGGGAAATGGCATTTGAACAAAAGGGAGCAGGGTACGAATGAAAGCTTCCTGATCTTACAGTTTTTAGCAGACTTGTTGCAGTGACTCGGGGGATAACCTGTTTTTTAGCCCACACAGTTACTGCCATACAAGGCATAGTTGCTTACATTCTTCAGCAGGCTATGAAGACACAAGAGATGACAAAGAAAATGATGCAAGCAAACCACAGGGAGATTGACGCAAGTCAAGACCATGTATCAAAAACTCAACAAGTAGGCACCTGTCAAAACATTGGCACAAGTGAAATGTATTAAATTATTTAAAATATGTCTTTAACACATGGCATACGTTGTATGTTTACACAGGTTTAAGTCAATAAGTCCATTGTTTTGTGCATCATGATAACATCTGGCAGGTGGTTGCATGCCTGTTGTTGATTGAAAACTTCCTACCAAATGTTTTGTCCCCAAATGGCTACTGCTGAGCTTAAATGTTTAATGCAACAAAATTATCTACATCTACACTGGTCTACAATCTGCGCAGCAATAAGATCAGCATGTTTTATGATTGAGAAGTTAGGTAATCTAGGTTAGGTTTTAAGTTTTAAGGTCTAGTGCAGATGCCATGGACTTTCTGGACTGTTGCTTGGGAAGTTAAAGTCAGAGTAACACTGAATTTCTAATGTTGTGCCTGGATGGATTGTGTCCTATCCCTGTTGTCAGTTGTTTTGTGTTAAATGGATTTAAGTCTCTGGACTACGTATCAGAAGGTTTAAACCCTGGCTAAGCTATAGTTGTTGTGCCCTTGAGCAACTCCTGTAACCTTTTAGTGTTCAAACTGAATTGTAAGTCTCTCTGGATTGGGGCTAAAGGCTGTGATTGTAACCTTGTATGGATTAGATTTCAGGAGTAGAAGCTGACTCTCTGATTCTATCCTTTGAGTCGATTCCACTGCCAGCAATGAATTTAGCTCAAGCGCATAGATTTTCAGTTGCAAAATGTAAAATACAAACTTGGTTACAAAAATCCAATTGTCCAAGGTGATAGAGGAACAAACACAACAGGCAGATAAAGTTCTATGAGTTCCACAAGCAGACAAACTTTTTAAGCATTATTAAAGTGTACATAAAGAAGAGCAAATACAAACAAACTTGATAGAGATAAGAAGTACAGAACTATGCCCAAACAGAGATACTAATACTAACGAAAGGCGTCTATAATACTTCACTTTGAAACATTAGTCATAAACAAGAATCACAAAGCACAAATCAGAACAAGCACAGGGAATGAACCAGTAATTTAAATATGCATATACTGCAACAAATAGAAATTCTTTATACTAGGGCTGTAGCAATCTGATATTCTGTATCGGTATCAGCCCAATATGTGGCAAAATCACTGGATCGGAGATCAGATGTGGGAAACAGTTTAATATGATATATTTCTTATCACGTATTTGCTTTACTACAGTTTGGACGACACGCCGTAAACAGAGATGTGTCACATGAGCAATAGCTGGAACTCGAGTTAAAACTGTTAGCTAGCAGCTGTTATTTTAAGCTCAAGGATGACAAAAGTAAAACAACTGAGTGAAACGTATCCAACGCCAGTGTTTCAAGAGGTGGTAGCAGCATATCGGTCTGATATCGGTATTGCTAGATACAAGTTTGCAGTATCAATGTCGGTATCGAGCATAAAAAATGGTATCAAGCCAGCCCTAGTATATATAAATAAACACAAATAGTGAAACAGAAACTAACATTACACAGGCCTGTTGTTTTCTTTTATTTTACAACCCCAAATCAGGAACCGATGGGACAATCTGATAAATGCATATAAAATACACAGTGCTTCTTACACTCACATTTACTACTGTTATTGCACTGCATACAGTATAAACCTGTCTTTACTAGCTCTAATTTTTCCATGTTCCAACCCTTTGTACTATTTTGCAGGCCTAAAAAGCAGGAATGGATGTTTATTGAAAAATGGAGTTGATCAGACAAAACATGAAATATTTCAGGGCTATGTCTGTAATGAAATAAAAGTAAATGTAAGACACAGTGTGTGTCTTTTATATGCATATATCATACTGTCCCAATATTTTCGGATTTGGAGTTGTAGGATTGGGAGATAAATCATAACAACTGATCTGGTCTGATTTCAGCAGGCCTCTATATACTGAAATGTATGTGTATGAGCACTGAAAAAGTGTCGTTTATATAATCTGTCCCCTTCAAAATTACATGGGTGCCAATCTATAAATGTAAAGCTTACAAAACGCTATCTTATTACCAGACAAGGTGAAGGTACAGCATAAAGCAGGATTATGAATTATGAATCATAGCATGTAAGATGTTGAAGGTGTGTGGTACACCCATTCTGATCTCTTCTTCTGCTGTTGGGTGGTAAAATATATCATGGTACAGGTACTTGTGGGTGAGATTCTACTTATAATATGATCCCTTACCTAATCATTCCTTAAAAAATATGTAATACTTTTTAATACCAATCTAACTACAAATATCTATCAATTGCAAATAAATGACTTACCAGCACAGACAAACAATTAATCCTTGGAAATGAGAACATAAAACACAATGGACCCAAAGTTGTGTCATTTGTTTGAGAAAATAATTGAGCAGTGTATCCTTTGGATCAATTTTGTCTCCATTTAAACAGTTCTAAACTCCCAAGAATCTCTCTCTCTCTCTCTCTCTCTCTCTCTCTCTCTCTCTCTCTCTCTCTCTCTCTCCCTCTCTCTCTTTCTCTCTCTCTCGTTCTGCGGTGCTAACATGAGTGAATAGAGAATCATTTTTTAATATCTAGCACAGACACAATCATAGACAGACCTACAGAAGCGTATTGGAATGTCATGAATGGGTGACACAGGAAATGAACCGTTGCTGAATGGAGCTGGATACAGGTTCACCAGCTGGGACCTACACATGATAACTGCACAGACACCACAGTTTATTTGAATAGTTGTGAGCACACAGGCACGATCATTAATTGATCTAATCAAGCTGCATGATGGCAGTAGAGACAACAGAGGGTCAGTCTGAGCCAACAAACTCACTTTTCTATTCACTCCAGAGACAACATAGTACCAATAGTTCATTAGAAGATGTATGCAATACATGTATTGCATCTTTCCGAAGCATTAGCTTATGTATAGAGATACACGGCAGTTCATAAGTAATCGGATTGCGACATAGATTTTATTGGTTTGTGGTTACAGGGGTCGGTTGGTTGAGTTTATTGGTTTTGTGGTTAAAGTATGATATTCAGATATCCAAGTGGATAAGCATCACATAACCTCTTAACCCATTCTGCAAAGCACCTGGAAATTATCTGGGGCTGAGACAGCGGTGTATAGCGAAGGTCTGCATCTAAATTGTAGACCATGAGAAACAAGCGATTTTCTCTACTAGCAGTCTGTCAAGACAGAGGCATGCCAAGCATCTTTCACCAAGAACTACTCTAGCAAAAGGTAGACTCTAATAACCTTTTTATACGGCAGCATGGGAAGCACTTTATAATTTCTTGTGGCAAAACCCAGTATCTGACCCAGTATTGTTCACATCAACCATCAGAATGGTGAACAATATGATCTCATCGATTTCGACCGTGGCATGTTTGTTGACACCAGGCAGACTGGTTTGTATATTTCTATAAATGCACATCTGTTTTTATGCACAATCAGCTCTTTACGTTACACAAAATACTGTAGTTAAGAAAAGTAAAGCCTAGTGAGCAGCAGATATGAAAACAGAAACACTTTGTTGATTAGGCCAGACAGGGTTCGATACTATGGCAACCCAGATAAATACACTGTACAACTGTTGAAAGCAAAACAATATTCAGATTCTTTGGAATTTGAAAACCAAGTCAACACATAAAACTTTTACAGTATTTGCACTGACAATTATAAATATGATTACTGACTTCATATTACCAGATTATTTAGGTTACCTAGTGACAGTGTTATTCACATGAGCTCCATTACAATGTTGCACTTTATTTTTATCTCATCCCTAAAATGTCTGTATATATTATGCAGTGGAACTGTGTGATGGAATCCACTGCCGTGTGCCACTGCTCCAGCAGAGGAAAGGCTGTACTTTTAACCGTGTAGTGACTTCAAAGGCATGAATAAAAGTCAGCTGAATAGAAGAGCATGTATATTTATGTCACCCTGCAATGTACTATACCCAACAAGCATACAATATGTAAGCTAAGCTTAGTCATCCCTTCTTTCACCCTGGTGGATTTGACACATGTGCTTTGTGAATAATTAACCAAGCTTCATGTTAAACATTAATCAGGAGAGTGGAGCTGATTTGCTTTTAGTAATTCTCTTAGCTCGGTAAGAGGAGAGCCTGGAGAATTGGTGATTATCAGTAATGATGTTCTTTTGAACAACATTTAATTTAAACTTATACAAAAATAGTGGCATAACCATGTTTCCTTAATATTAGTGACTATTTTGACCATATCAAACATTTATAGTTCAGTAACATTAGTAGACTCACTGACAAAAAAACCCAACAACGAGCGGTTGGGACAAAATGGAACATTATGTAAATGTAATGATGATACATGTAAACAATATTAGAGCAGAAAGATATTTATAATGGAAAACTCTAAATGTGTATAATTACTAATTACCATACAACAGCTAGATCAGAACTGAGCTCAGGTATGGCTTTTGAAAGGGTAGCAGTCAAGAAATCACTTTTAAGAAGGGGCACAGGGTGGAAATGCTAATATATGCATAAAGCAAACAAATAAAGCACAATTTTATTGAGTCCAGTCACGGACAATAAGTTATAAATTGTAATTATACCATGTTGTTAGAACAACAAACCCAAAGAAGGCCTAACAGTTTTGCATAGTACTCTTCTGACATAGTCCTGACACCTGTAAATTGTGAGGTAAGCCCTCCATGGACTGGTCCAGCATATCCCACACAATTTGGAGGCCTACTAAACATCTTGAACTCTATATTGTTTTCTTTAAACCACCATTTTCACACAGTGTGACAGGGTCCATGATTCTGCTGAAAGATGTCACTGAAATTAGGGAAGCCCATTGCCATGACTGGGTGTATTTGCTCTGCAGTAACACTTAAGTGAATATTCCATGTGACATACTTACTCTCTTTCTATCCGATCTTTACAGCTAATCCAGAATTCAGCTGCAAGACTTGTGTACAATGATCTTAAGTTCACACACACTACACCACTGCTCCGCTCTCTACTGGCTCCCTGTAGCTACTCGCATCAGATTTAAACTCTGATGCATGCTTACAAAGCTGAAAATGGGCCTGCACCCTCCTAGCTTGCAGCACTTATAACACCCCGCACTGCACCTCGCACACTTCGGTCTTCTACCTCTGCTCGACTGCCCCCCCCTCTCTCTCAGGGGATGAGGAATGAACTTTCCCTCAATAGTCGAACAGCTGAGTGTCTGGCTATCGAACTAGCCCCCTTCTCTTTCTCTCTCTCTTTTCAAAAAGGTTCCATAAGTGTATTCTTGTTTATATTACTGATTATTAGGAATAGATTATCCTACTGATGTCTTAAATCCCTTTTGTAAGTCACTCTGTATAAGGGCATCTGCTTAATATTGTAAATGTAAAGTAATCAAAGTTTTCAGCAGAATATTATCCAGGACATTCAAATGTGCTATTCAAAGTTAATCACTTTACATATCTATCCATTGTTTTAATATCTGATAAATTGTAGGTGTTGGCCATAATACAGTCTACCCACTGGATTGGGCACTCTGACACACCAGAATATGTGGTGACTTCTTTTGGGAGTTAACCATTTATGACACTAAATGCGATACCATCTGCTCAGTAATGCTCTTTGTAGATTGTTCACACACCCTGGATTGTCTTATGCTAATACTTAAATCTGTTTCCACTGAGACATTTTATGGGAATCTATTTTGGAGACAATGTTAGAGATTTCCATCTATCAAGGCAGACCCAACTTTAAAAAATATACACTGTTCTTTTCTTTATGAAAGCTGTTCTTGGAGTATAAATTGCCAGATTCACATTTCTTTTAATCAATAAATGTCTTAGATTTACCTTGGTAGTGTCTGGACAGCCAGGCAATGCTAACACTGTCTGCATATTTTAACCAGTGTGTGGGTGTTTGAGATTCACATGGGGTATTTTAATGGGAATGAACGAAGAAAGCTTTGTGGGAAATAATTCATTGGCTACTCATTAAAATGTACCTCTCACCATTTAAGCTTTTTCTGTTTATGCCATTGGCAGTAATCTTATACAGTCCAATATGCATATCCATACCAATATACATACTGTATTTTCTCCCACTCCCTGGCTATAACATAGGGTTTCTGATTAAATATTAAAACTTCGGTCATGGTTAATATTCCACTAGGTCCTATACATGAGCTTTCTTCCATTGCAAAGAGTCAATAAGAAGAATCAAATCATTCTACATAATTAAGTAGCGAGAAGCTGGAAAAAAGGCAGTATTCAAAGTTACAATGTGTCACATCAATTTATATAAGGGAATCAGGAACTCCCTACATGATTCTTTAATATGCAATGTGGACTTTAAAATGGAAAGACAAGCCTTTATGATGGTTTCTATATGCTGAGACATATGACCTGCATCTAGAATACAGAATGTGGCTAAAGGCAGAGAAAGAGATTTTGCAAAAGTCTTAGGCCACTTATAGATTGTATACACCACTATTTTATCAGTGGTATAATAACCATATAGTTATTGTCTAGTTTCTTCATTGTGTATGCAGTATTAAAGAAAAAAAATAAATCAAAAACCAACATACAGAACCCTCCCAGAAAAGAAACAACTTCTATAAGCTACAGTGGCAAGTATTTAGTATTTATCCTTTTTGGAAGGACAGCCCTGGCCAGGAAAGCATACAACAATTCTAATCAAGATTAGTTGAAAAGATTATTATGAGGTAAAAAAAAATAAAAGGTTGTGGCCGTTGTGGCCTTTATACAATCGATAAATCAACAAATCTAATGGTGGTCTACTACTTTTACACAGTACTGTAAATTAGCTTGTATGGATCTGGGGCAGTGGCTGTGTCAACACTGAAACTAATATTTTTTTCTGCAAAAGAGATCATTGGGAGCCTATAATATACAATAGTTTAATAACATAATGTGGTCTGGAAATAAAAGTCCATAATGTCCGAGGCTTGGAGTGACATCATTTTATCGCTATGACAACAAAGTGTCTACCCAAAGTCACAAACAAGGCAACTGTATTACATACAATGGATAATGGCTTTATAAACACAAATGCTTTATATTAAAAATTGCATCTGTAATGAAAGTAATTAAAGAAACATAATACATAGAAGCTAAACTGCTAAAGTTGTAATAGTAATAATGTTAGTAGTAAAGTGAGTAGCACAAGTAGTATTTGTCTACATAAAAGCATTCCAACATATGAATATTTCCTGTTTTTCTAACCTACTGAAAACATGGCTGTTCAAAGCCTATGTGGTCAACTATGGACAGAAACCATCTAGGACAGGTAACTAAGTTACAAATTGCATTTGTAAATCAGCATCTAGTAAATAACTAGGATTGACTGATGCTCAAAATGACTGAAATGCATAGGAACACACCTTTAATGCTAATGGACGTAGTATGTCATTTGAGAAGCTGTAAATGGTATGGAATGAGAAAGAATATCAAGTATTAGAAACAGGAATCAGATCAAAAGTAGCACAATGATACAGCAGACACTGTTGGTGCCATTTAGTTTTGAGCCTTACCAAAAGTTGCTATATGTACGGTGATTGCCAAGTTTCACATGTGGGATTCCTCCATCTCTCAATGGGTTTAGCAGAACGACTGAATGACTTGCACTCATATCAAACTCTTCTGAGAGGAACTGGAACACTGACATGGCAATGCACCTAGTATTGCACCAATGATCCAAAATGTATTGTACAATGAAATACAGTTATTAATGTGATGTTTGTCCATCCACATATTTTGGACTATATAGTGTATCGTAAGTACTGTACATATGTTAACTGCTTACAGCCAACTAAACTCAACAATCCTATGGATACTAGGTAAGAAACAAATTGGATTTACTGTTCTCAAGCATGATGTTAGAAAAACAAGTGGCTTACTTAGGCATTTTACAAACATTGTAATATGAAATTCAGCTTGAGCAGTTTTAATAAAGTAGTCAGGAAGAGAAAAAGTGAGAGAGTGTGTGTTATGGTGATGCCAAGGTGCGTATATGTGCATACTGCACTTTTTATATGATTACACTATCACGGAGGTGCAGTGAAGCATTATGGGTATTGGAATTGAAAAGAGCAGAGACTCTTATGGTTTATTATGTAATACCCATCCACCAAGCACAAGCAAATTATGGAGATTGTGTATGTGGATAGTGTTTAGGGACATGTGGATATCTTTTTACATTATGGATGAAGATGTAGTTTCACCCAAAAGGTGGATGCAAAAATGGGTCATTTCCAAAGGATTCATGGAGGGATAATTATGTGGTATGTACATGACAGGTTATTAGCAGATTGTGACTGTTAGAGGCTGTAATTGGACATTTGGGCCAATATGCTAGCCTGTGGGAGTTGAGAAAACAATGCAGACAGCCATGTAGGCGGCATTTTGTTGGGCAATTTGATAAATTGCATGGAAGCAAAGCACTAGAAAGCCTTGATGGACTCAGTAATGCAACAGCATTACTAATATTGTGACATCACCTCACATTTGAAACTAACACTTATCTCATTTAACTGTGACAAGTAAACAAAAAAAACCTCTGAAAATTTCTACCTCTCAATATTGCCCAGTTATTGCCCCCATTTATCCAGGTCAGGACTGAGAGGTGTGTGGAGACTATCCCTGGATGCAGAGGGTGCAGCCCAGCATGTACCCTTAACAGGGTGACTGTCAAATACTGTTACAAAACCGGTCAAATACAAAGTATTGTTGTAAAATGAGAACATATCCAGTGCAGTTCTCTAGAAGACAATTCCTTGTTGATGCCATAGGTCGGAGGATGAGACTGATTGAAGCTGATAGAAAGGCAACAGTACCATTACAGTACCATTATCATTACAACAAAGGTATGCAGAGAACACATCAAACTGTGAAGCAGAATATCACTCTGATTGCCACTTCTGTCAGCTAAAAACAGACAATTGAGGCTACAATTTGTACAATAGAAGATTTGAAAAACATTGCCTGATCTAATGAGTCTCAATTTTCACTGTGACGTTCAGTTGGTAGTACAGTCTGCATCTGGTGGTGTAATGGTGTGGGGGATATTTTCTTGGCACACTCTGGACTCTTAATGCCAGTTGAACGTTGTTTAAATGCCAAAGCATACCTGAATAATCTTGCTGAAATCACTTTTATGACTACAGAGTACCCTATACGTAACCGTAAAATGTAACTATATCACGAGCTATATAAATAATAAAAAAGTTCAACCTTGAATAACACATGGTGTTCCTTGATGAAAGTTTTATCCCAAATGCCTCAATCAAACTTTGTATGACAAATATTTTGAGCTGAGAAACTTTAAGACTGAAATATGGCATAAGTATAAATATATTTTAATATTCAGAATTTACTTTCTGCCTGCTGTCAGAGAATTCCTAATTCCTTCACAGATGTCCTGCTGGTGAAAAACAAGCCACTTCAAGTCAGCGTGCAGTGTGTCAGAATGACAAATGTGTATGCGTACATGAATAAACACACAAACACACACACACACACACACACACACACACACACACACACACACACACACACACACACACACACAGTGGATGCCGTAACCACAAAAGTAAAGCAAGCCTGTCCCAACTATTCCCTGATCAACAATGAATCAATGTTGATTTATGAAAAGGTCTGGACCCCTGCTGGTGCCTTCGGACCAGGTCAGGAGTCACACCGACTAAGGGTACCCACTCAGAACTCAGATAGACGGCGTGGCCCGTCCCGGGCGCGTTATTATGTTAAAGCGGTGCTTACCGAAGCCGGTGCTGCGATTGGTCAGGTTGGAGTAGGCGTTGCCGCTGGGGGACGAAGTGGCCGGGCTAGACAGCGGGCTGTAGGAAGACGGGTCGGCCTGGTAGCTGTGGCTGGACCCGATGGTGAACGGTGACGACTGAGCTTTGGTGGTCTGAGCCGGGAGCTGCTGCTGCGGGAGATGAAAGGAGAGCGGCGAATCCGTTACAGAGAGGCGCTTATTTACCATATAAGGTCATCAATTCGGCAGGAATTACCAACGGCATCTAATGGGGCTCCGCAATCAGGTCATGATGAAACCATTAGCTCTGATGGACGAGGAGTCGTGCTCTCCTCTGTTAACGGGACTTGTGTAAATACGCCTCGGCGTAACGTTTTGCCCGGGCGTCGCGTGATTAACTGTCCAATAAACCGTTCGGATGGAATTTATTACCGCACCTCTCAGGTCATCTTGTTAAATTCTGCTAAGGATTCCATTAAATTGGGAAACCGGATCCGTCCGGGCACGCGGGGGAAGGTAAGGAGATCACACGCGAACCTTTCTGACAGGAAGTAATCATTCCTCTCTGTTTATACACACACACACACACACACACACACACACACACAAGCGCCTGGATATAATGAAGCCATCATGCAAAAGCGTCTGAGGCAAAGTTCTGCTAGGTGAGCCTGATTTAGCCTGTGTGTGTGTGTGTGTGTGTGTGTGTGTGTGTGTGTGGAGATAAGTGTGGAAGTTTATCCCTCATGGTCATTATTTTGATTCTACCTGGTCGTTATGGGCACCTTATTGTACCTGGTCGTTATGGGCCCCTTATTGTACCTGGTCGTTATGGGCCCCTTATTGTACCTGGTCGTTATGGGCCCCTTATTGTACCTGGTCGTTACGGGCCCCTTATTGTACCTGGTCGTTACGGGGCACTTGTTGAGAAATACCACTTACCATTACTAAATGATTGGCATTGTGTCTTTGCTGATACTGGTTATGAGGGGCTGGTCTGCGTGGTTCCCCTGACCGACCCCTGGATAAGGCTGCCGCCCGTCACTCGACCCCTGATTGCTCAGTATGGGCGGTCGGGTTGTGTGTGCGTGTGTGTTTTATGTCCACACGTGGCGGCTCTCACCTGGCCGGAGAACGGGGGTCGGCTCCCTGACCACTGGACCTGGCCGGGGTTGATCTGGCGTGAAATCTGGGCCAAATTCTGCCCTGCTGACCCAGCCGGTGACTGGATATCATTCACCCCGGGAACGTGGATTACCGAGGAGCTGAAAGACATTCCAGAATTCCCTTATGCGGCAGGCGGAACATCTGTTTCCCGTGGAAACTTTATGTGCTGAATATTTTTGGAACCTGTTTACGGAATGCGGCGCGGAACACGCGCAGAGACTTCGGTCCAACTCGTTTCGTTTTACCTGAAGCTCTTGCCTGAATGGCCGGGTTGGAAAGGGCTGCCCTGGGAATACAGCTGCTGTCCTCCTGCCGTCGAAGAGGGCACCATCATCTTCTTATCAGCTACAGACGCAAACATAAGTAAAGAAATAGATATATAAATACACATTGCACGGCAGATAAAGCAGCACTGAGGCATTTCTTAAGAACCTGAGCTTTACGAATATACAAAGCGGCAGTGGCAAGGAAAAAAAATCCATATATGCCACGAGGAAGAAACCTCGACTCAAAAAGATTTCACCATGGCATTAAAAAGGGGGGTCCCCGGGGGGTGGCCGGGTGCAGCCCGTGCCGGCATAGGATCCTGTCGATGCAGGAGAACATACCAAATCCAAATCGACTGGTTAATCCTGCTTCGCTCTCCCACTGGTAGATGATTTCATATCTTCGAATAATTTCGAGGGGCTTCTGTTATTTCAAAGACACACCTTAGGTTGACCGGGGTCTCTAAAGTGAGCGCGAGGGTGTGCCTGCTCTAATGTCGTTATAACAAGCATTAAGGTATTCAAATGAAGGCTGTCCATGAACGGCCGTCGTGTAAGAGGGGCCGCTGTTCTCGAGTGCCACTCGATGCCAACGTAAGCAGCATGCTTTTTTTAAACAAAAACTCGGGGAAAAAAGAGGGTGAAACTGCTTATTATTACTTATAAATAACCCTAATAATAACTCCGTACGTACAGCTGGCGATGCCCGAGTACATATCGCTGAAGCGTGGGTCTCTCTCCTGAGAGAACAGCGTCTCCGTCTTGTCGATGCTTTTCCCGCTCTCGTGGACGCCCCCCGTCACACCGGCCACAGGCACCTGACGAAAATGTTACCAAGAACGTGATCCGTGAGCCACAGTACCGATCGGCCAAAACACAAAACAATTGACCTAAGCGTCGTTCGGGTCCGATGCTTTTAGAGTCACCATGTTGCTTTGTCCTATAAGCTCTTATTAACTGTTCTGCCCGGCAACCGAGCTCTGACTGGCTCTGACAGAACATCCACCTATCCATTATCCATTGTCTTCTGCTTAATCCACACGGGGTCTCTGGGCGTAAGGGCAGATACAACCCATCGTAGGACACGCACACACAGTCACACACTAAGGGCCACTTTATAGACACCAATTAACCTAACACACATGTCTTTGGACTGTGGGAGGAAACCGGAGTACCCGGAGTAAACCCATGCAGACTCCACTCAGAAAGGACCCAGGCCGCTCCACCCTGGGACTGAACCCGGGACCTTCTTGCTGTGAGGTGCCGGTGCCACCCACTGTGCCACCGTGCCGCCTTAGATATTAGAACAGGCTCCGATTACACATTTTACGAGGCAGCCATACCTGGGAGAGATCGTACGCTGCCAGTCCGTCCCTCTGATGAACCTCGAGCTCAGCCTGCTGCTGTTGCTGGAGCTGCCTGCAGTGAACACACAAATACACACTCACAATCTCAAACACACACACACACACAATCCAGCTGCGACACAACGTCACGGCATCACTGTAAACGTCCACTGTCCAGCATCTTTGTTGTTTTATCCATTTGAACCCTTTCTTTTTAGACGCAAGAGCAAAGGCTGGGTGGTAGCCACATCATCCTACGAGGCTCCCTTTTGACCCTTTTCGCTTTCCACGGCACTGTTACAGCCTGCTGTGCTTCTCCTATACAAACCCGCCTATCCCTAACCGCAGAGCTAGAACCTGAGGAAGTCTTGCTTTTGCTCGCGGGCAGTGCCAGGTACTGAAAAAAGGCAGCGGCACAGGATCTGGGTTCAATCAGCTCGTTCATTCTGGAAGCCTTTCCATTAATTTCCAATTGGAAAGCTGGACCTGTTTCAAAACGTTTTGCCTTCAGATGGTTTTAGACTCTCTTTAAAGAACAACAACGTTCTTAAAGCTGGGCCGTAGATCATTTGCTCCTGCAGCGCCTGACTAACAGAGGAATCCGAGCTGACAGAGCGTCTGAGAGCTTCCAAAACCACGGAATGTGATGCAGAGAAACTGCGCTTAAGGTCACGCCTGGATCTGAGCGCAAAGTAGTAGCAACCTCACGCCGAACCTCACGCTGAACCTCACGCCGAACCTCCTCGTAACCCCGGGGAAAAAGGTAAAAACACAAACAGGTCCAAGTTTCCAGGGAAAGCAGATCTCGGCGCTGCATCCGTTCCAGAGGAACTCGCTGCGATGAAAAATGACTCGAGTGAGCGGGCTTTCATCTCAGCGTGAAAACAGAAGCTCATAAAGTGTGCGTGGCGAGAGCGTGGGCACACGGGTGGCGGCGGCTGTGCAGATGAGAGATGAGAAACCGGGATTGGCATGCCACCAGTTTTGGATTGGAGTCACGCAAATGCCCCCTGTCTGAAAATTTCTTTAATTAGTACATTTCTAGCTGCAGTAATCAGGGTCGATGAGATTGAATATGGATAGCCATAGAGGTCCAAGACAAGCACACCCATAGGAGCTCCGAAACTGAGACTCCTGGCGACGCTCCTCAACGCTCCAACACCTGGATTTTTGGTGCCAATGGACCGAGAGAGCTGGTCCTTTCATGGACTTGACTACGGTCTCAGGAACTGGAATCGACCTCCAAAAAGTGGAGAGTCCAGACCAGAGGTGTCCATTACTGAGTCTATCCCAAACTCGCCCACTGCATAAAACAGGACAGTTTTTAGCGGACACGTCTGGTTCTCCGTGGTGGCCCATCTGCATCAAGGTTCAGAGCTGTGTTGTTTGTTCAGAGATGCACTCCATTGATTGATTTATCTGTTCGTTCGTTGCTGTTTTTTGAACAAGTATCGCCACCCAAGCAGGTCAGGTCCCTTTTCGAGTCTTGGCCCAACCTAGGGAGGTTCTCCTTTCCACTGTCTCTCTTGGCTTGCTCAGTTTGGGACTTTAGAAGATCGTTTTAAGCTGTAACCGTGACGATGCTCCATTGTTCCTTGAACCTCAGCTCAAACCACCAACGTGGCATTTTCACCCGCGGAACCGCCTTCACTGGATGTTTTGACTGGACCAACCGTGCTAAGTCACTTAGATCAACTTTCTTCCCGCATGCCTACATGCGTTGAGCTGCCGCCGTGTGATTGGCTGATGAGATATTTGTGCTAACGAGCTGTTAAACGGGTGTACCTAATAAAGTGGCCGGGGGCATATCCAACGTTTATCAGTTGCTTATCTAAGATTTTACACTACAGCACTCGGTGTGGTTATGTCACGAACGGAACTGAGGGAAAGAAAAGATGGAGAGCAAACCAAGGTGTGTGTGTGTGTGTGTGTGTGTGTGCGCGTGTGTGTGTGTGTGTGCGTGTGAGAGAAAGAGAGAGAGAGCGTCCTGCTGAGAGACATTAAGCAGGTCTCGGCGTGATGCCGCTGTAACGCCGAGAGGCTCGGCGGGGACGCTGCTATATCGGCTCGCGCGCCGACTATTCACGGTTGCCATGGCACCCACGTACATCCGAACCATCATCTCTCACGCGCCATTTCATCTCGCCTCATGCAGCCTCCGAAAAAAAACAACAACCCCAAAACGTTTCGCACCAAACACGAGGGTATGAGGCACGCAGAGGTTTTCAGAAGAGCCGTCGCCTCGGATTACGGTTCGAATCGTTTCATTTTAAGATGTGTTTTGAAATCAGAACAGAGCTTTAAATATGAGGATGAACTGTCTTTTCGTGTACCCAGTGGTTGCCCGTCTGCTTCAAGGTTCAAAGCCATGCTTAGAGATGCTCTGCGCCATCCACGTGCCATTTTCACCCTGCCCTCACTGGGCGTTTCTTCTTTTTTTTTTAGAACTTTCTCTGTAAAATCTAGATGGCGCTGTAGATCAGACCAGGCATGCCACATCAATCAGATCTGGGCATAGATGGCATGTATGGTACTTATGGTCATTCTGAACTCCCCGGCAGCGACTCTGGGATTTTTGGGGGGCAGAATAAAAAAAAAAGTATTCAGGTAGGTTCGAGCGTAGCTTTTTAATTAGCGGTAGATTTTAAGGTGGGTAACCATAAAGGTAATATATACACAGATATACCCCCAGAAGTTAAAAAGCTAAAACTTAAATAGAAAAAAATGCTTCCGTTGTCATCTCGAAGAATTTCTCGGGTTACTAGTCATTTTTTTCCCCTGATAATTTGGACTGAATTCACCTCCTGTCGAGCTTAACAGCGGACTTACAGAGTACATCTCGTTAGAGGTTCGGATATCAATCCCTCTAATTGCTCGTCTGTAATTCTGTGCCATCCCGAACTAAACCTGGATCATCAAACCCCTGGCACCGTCCCACTGCCAGCAGGTGTGTAAATGTGAGTACATTGGAGCAGCTCGCTATTCCCCGTTATCAGAGAGTAAACACAAGGCAGGGGAAGGCAAATCGAATCAAAAGTGCTCCACGTTTCCCCCGGCTGGAGCAGTGTGTACTGTACGGAAAACCAAAACGTTTAAACACATTTCACACGAGGACGGATGAATAAAACATCGGCACACAGGAGACTGAGGCCGAGACGGGGAGCGAAAACAACAAAAACAACGCTCAGGTGGACGGGATGGACGGGCAGAACGTAAACAAATAAAAGATCTAAAGAAAACGAATAGAAAAGTACAAAAACTACAACTACAAAGCATAACAATGAGCCCCTATTTTGTTGTGAGTTCATAATTGAAAAGGGTCAGAAGTCTGGATTTTGTTCTGAGCCCGTTATAAAGGGTCAGATAAATGGGGTGAATCCATAAATGAAGGGTGTCAGAAGTCTTGTTTTGAGCCCATAATTTATAGGTGTTACAAGATTTTTTTTAAAAATTGTGAACCTGTTAACGTGTCAAAAGGCTGAATTGTTTGAGCCCATAAGTGAAAAGTGTCAGAACCTTACTTTTGTTCTGAATGTTGGACGTTTGGATTTTGATGCGAGGCCATAATTAAAAAGGGACAGAAGTCTGAATTTTAACGTGTTTAGCGTGCCAGAAAATACAGGCAGTAATGTTGCTGTAAACTCAAAATGTTACAGTAAAGCCGTAACTAAATAGTGTCAGGAGTCCAATTTTGTTCTGACGCCACGTTTGCAAAGTGTCTGAAGTGTTCCACGTGAGCCCTGAGAAGATACAGGAGATAGGATTTTAATTTGAGCTCATAAGTAAAAGGTCAAAAATGGTAATTTCATTGTAAGCCCATAACTAAAAAGTGTCAGAAACCAACTGGATTGTAAACCTATCATTTAAAGGTTTTAAGCATTTGAACTGCATTATAAACTCCCACTTTACGTTTCCATTTTATTGTGAGAGCCCTTTATCAAAAAGTGGAGCTTGAATTTGCTGCGAACCATAAATGAAAAGTGTCAGAAGTTACGACTGAATTTTAATACGAGCCTGCGATCAAACTGGCAGAAATGCCAGAGTTTACTTTCAGAATTTCGTATCAAAAGCCCATAATTGAAAAGGGTCAGAACATTTGATTTTGTTGTGAGCCTTTAACTAAGAAGGCGAATTAACATGCCAGAATTATATATAATTATACAATTTATTACAAAAATATCACAATAACCAAACCAACAAAAGAAACATGAACTCTTATTCCACACCCATACACACATCCTACAGCCAAAACACACACACACACACACACACACACACTGTGCTTTTTAATCGAGATGTTTGGGCCAGGGATTAAAGTACTGTCTAAGTGCTGCGGTTTTATACGGCTCAGGTAAATATTATTGGACGAGTTCCAGTTCCAGTTCCAGTTCCAGTCCTGGCTCTGATGGTGGAAAGCTTTAGAGAACGATGGGTCACTGAGGAGGTGAAGGTTTGGACGAACTCGCCGTGTTATTCATCTCGGGAAAAGCAGTGAGGATTCGGTTTCAATACATGGCGTGGTAGAAGGAACACACACTTCTCCTTCTGGATCCGCATCAAGTGAGACTTTGCTGAATCGCTGACAGCAAGGCAGGGGGAATTTTGGGAAACGGTTAACATGAACCCACGAGCACAGCTCTGATATAAGCGAGTCATAAAGATGATGTGGTCTTATGTTTTAGAGCCCTGTAACTGTCCGAAGATACAAAGACAGGGATAAGATTAAAAACAACCGCCACGGCAGGAAACGAGAATCAGATTCGATTCAGTTCAACAGGTCCTGCATATCTGTCTGATCTCCAGAAACAGTATAGCCCAAATAAGAGTTCCGCTCATCTCTAGGAGCAGTCACAGCTCGACAAACCGAACACACTGTTATAAAACAAAACCGTTTGATGGGGAGCTACGTAACGTGAAATTTTAACAAAAGCAAGATTTAAGTCGTCCTGTATCGCCGTATAGCTCTTTATTGGCTATGGCTATACTATACTATACTCAACACCGAGCGCAGCAGTCAGCCCACACACACAGACAACATTCACCCAGATGGTAGAACCACTCATTCACTCCTATAAACGCGCACGGCCACGCCCCCAAACAGACCAGCCCGCGATCACATCAACAGCACCCAGGACAGGTGTAGCCAAATTAACAGACCAGTGGGTCACGCAGCTGTTTGCGGGACCAGAACGGCCCGCTTCGGGTTCGACCGTCGCTACAATACAAAATGAGCATGCGTGGACTGCGGATCCACGAGCAGAGGTGGGAGTTTAACACCAGAAGTCTGTCAGTCGCTTATTCTAAGCAATAGAATATTCCGTACTTTTCCTTAACGTCACGTTTTTTGGGGCTTCTTTCTAAAGTTTAGTTGTTTGTTTGCTTTGAGCTGGCTGCTCCGGTCTCTAGCTCTTACTTACCAATGTTTTTTTTGTTCAAAACTCTTAAAAAGTGGTCTCTCCCTCACACTGTAGTTGCTTGTTTCTCTTGTAGAATCTGGCGACCCTGATTCGTGCTTTTATGTTTACATTACAGTAGCACAAATTACTGGTTGACGTCTCAAAGCGGCTTTATAATTTTGGATGATCTTCGAATATCTAAGGCCAATCCTAGTCTGAGCAGGCCTAGGGTGACAGCGACAAGGGGAATCCCCAAACGCTATAAGGGGGAAACCTTGGGAGAACCAAGACTCTAAAAGGGTCCCGACCTGCCTGGGTGATTTTTTTTGGTGCTTTTTTTCTATGGAACCCTTTTAAAGCCTTTTGTAGCAGCACAGCTTTTATACGTCGAGAATACCTCCTCTGAGACAAGTGTGATTTAAAATTAAACCACTAAAAAATGCTGAATTGCAGAAAAAAAACACTACTACCTGTCATGAGAGACAAGCAACACGCCGAGGCTGAGATCGTCAAACATCGGCGAAGCTCCTAGACAAACTGCCTTTCCACGACCATGAACTACAGCTCACTTAGGTCATGACTCCTGATTTTCCTCTACCCCGGTTCAATAGTTTTAGCCCTCGGACCGGACGGAACGAAGCAAACTTAACGTACTTGACGTTGGTGTTGGTGCAGATGATGTACTCGATCTCATCAGAGTACGGGTTCTGGAAGGTAAAGCTGCTCGTTCGGATCAGCATCCACTCGCGGTTCTTCATTCGGAAACGGTACATGACCGACAGGACCTGACCTTTCAGCTTCACCACCTGAGAAGGAACACGACAACACGCGGTAACCAAGGCTAAACGTCACGACGCATGCGCCCTTGCACATCACAATGCCCACTGAACCCACAAATGCTCTTTTCCTGCTGGTTTTCATTCCAGTCTTTGCAACGCCTCTTAACCTTCTTGCCCTGTTCTTGAACGCCGCCCTAAAAGCACCCTGTAATTGTTAAAACAAATCTAACGCTGGCACACTTTTGCACAGTACCGAAGCCAAACCACCTTAAATGGGACTTATTTTCTTGCTCTACATCTGCACGACCCTTTACCATGACCCTGATACGACCCGAACTTGGTAGAGCGTCGAATGGGGCCAAGCCGGTCCCTCGGTAACCCCGTGTTCAGTTTTACAGCGCTGTTTAATAACTTCATTCTTTCCATCCACAGACCACAAATGTCACTCAAAGCAGGCTGCGTCCTAAATTCCACCGAAGCAGGAAAGAAAAAGGAGAAGACGAGTGATTTTCCATCGACAGCAGAACAAAGGAGCGAAACTGCCTCTCTTTACACAAACAAAGCCGATCTGCATGCGGAGAGAGACGGCCAACGTCGAGGAACGACTGGAGTTAACAAAGCAAACAGCCACCACACCTCTGTAAGGAAAAAAGGGGAGAGAAAAAAACGAAAAGGGGGGATATGGAGCGCTATTCTTGGCACGTTATTTTCCTCGAGCCTAAAACACGACCCAGGAGAGGTGGGCAAAAAAGAGAAGGAACTCAAGGTAGCCTCTGTATTTTCCAAGCTCATCCGTTACATTTCCGCTCGTTCTCTTATCCCAAACCGCTTCCACATTTTCCCACGGGCACGGGATCACTGACGCTCGTCATAAATGCTCGATGGGTGGCAAATCTGGCAACCGAACAGGCTGGATTACATTTACATTTACAGCATTTAGCAGACGCCCTTATCCAGAGCGACTTACAACTGATACAGTCTTACAATCCAAGCAATTGTGGAATAAGGGTCTTGCTTAAGGACCCACCCATGGCAGCTTGGCAGATGTAGGATTTGAACCCTGGACCTTCTGGTCAAGAGTCCAGTTCCTTAACCACTAGGTTCCCACAGTCCCCAGGCTGGATGCGGCTGGACGTTCCTGGGCGAGCGCTATCCTGCTGGAAAATGCAACCAGAGGCAACAGGATGGCCTGCACATGTCCCTGAGCTGTTAGTGTCCCTCGTATCACGGCTAGGAGCGACTGGCGGTCGTAAGAGGTGCAGCCGTTGGGGCAGTTGGGCGATCATAAACAGAACCTGGATTAGACGATCTGATTGGTTTACTATAGTTTTCAGTTTGGCACTTAGACGTTTGTTTTTCACGTTTTTAAGAAAAAATTATTTAACTGAAGGCGGGTACAATTTTTTGTTCGAAAGCGTACATGAGAAACGTTTTGGTTTCTTTCGTCTCCTCTCCCTTGTTTCTTTTGATTTCTTTTGAATCCCAGGGTTGCCAAATCCCAGAAGAGAATGATTCCATTTATTTTTTAAACAGTTTTTTTTTTATTTCAACTATTACTACAAATGCATTTTGACTAGATAAATTCATTTCACTCTTGCATTCATCCTGTAACATTTGGGGATTTACCTTGCCACTGTTCCTCTGGGTTTGCTCCGTTTGGGATTGGAATGAGATAAATGAAAATGAGACTATAATCGAAAAATTTAAAAACAAATCTGACTTCACTAGAGAGGAATAAGCAACCAGGTTTACACAAAGGTCGCTCAGAATATGGGGATCTGGCAACCTTTTGTGTGCGAGAGCTCTCTGGTCTCTCCGGTCACGTCTACGTTGCATGCGCAAACCGCAAAAAAAAATTGCTTTCATGATTTACGTAAGCTAAACTACAAAACGATGCGATCAGACTTTATTGATCCCCTCGCTGATTTTTTTTTTTTGAGTAAATGAACCCTGATGCATAATTCGATTGTTTGAAGGCTAAGACACGACTGTCGTGCCTGGGATTTCTGCTCCCGGGTCATTCCCACCCCGTTGATTCCCAGACCTTGAGGATCGAAGTGCCCCTGTAAAAGATTTAGGTAGTGTGATTAGAGGGCAGCTCAGTCGTGTGAATGCGGATGTAGGAAAACACGAAAAGCCAAAAAGAAACCCCCGGGGGACGGGGTCAAAGGAGGCGTTAAGGCAGAGAATCTTGTGAAGGAATCTCATCGGGAATACAAAGGTTCGACCTCGTCGTGTTAAACCGCAAAGGCTTAATTAGCAGCCAGAGAAAGCGCTTACCAAGGAGATACGTCGAAAAAGAAAGACGGTCAGAGCCTTTAATCATAATCGCCCTTGCGGTCCCGCCGCGCTGGGTTTCCCCTCCCGAACCGAAAAGCCGTCCCACAGTCTGGTATCGATCTGGCTCCGGGAGCAGAAACCGTTCCTGCTGTCAGTCAGTAACGAGCTTTCACACATCAAACAAAAGAACGAGCAGATTCCGAACTCAGAGAGAACATCACTCTAACCAAGACTGTGGTGGCTTAGTGGTTAAGGTACTGGACTATGGACCAGGAGGTCCAGGGTTCAAATCCCAACTCTGCCACAGTTGGGTCCCTGACAAGGCCCTTAACCCACAATTGCTTGGATTGAAAGACTGTATGAATTGTAAGTCGCTCTGGATAAGGGCGTCTGCTAAATAAGATAAACGAGACGTCCAGGACAGACTCTATTTTGGGGCCACCTTTTATAATCTAACTGCATGACCAGGATCACCCCCTGCCCCCCATAAAAATTCCCTAATCAAGTCTAATACGGCCAGTTCTATTAGGAACAGACTGGACAAGTTCCTCAGGCGCCCCAGTCCAGATGTGTGACCGCAAATGCCCTGTTCCTAAACCTGGTTGTCCGGCAGATTCAACCAAAGACCCCCAAAACACCCCGGGACGTCACTGGACGTCTCCCAGCTTGAACCGCGGCTTGCACGGCGTCCTCGGCAAAGACTCCTTGAGGTTTTCACATTTCACGTCAGTGAACAAGAGGCTGTTGAGTTCCACTCTGCTCCGTACGTATAAGGTATGCCTGTGTTGATTCAAGGCTTTTGGTCACAATTCTGACGAGAGTATCCAATAGACGGGGATTTTTGCCGCTGCTGGTAGATCTGTACGACCGCAACGCGTCGATGCTCCAGCAAATTCAGCTTCTTCTTTCACACTACGCCCTTTTTGGGACACCCAAATTCAAACCCTGCTTTTTGCCGAACGTTAACCCCTGAAGATACCACCGCCACGTTTTCGTTCCAGGGAGCTCATCGTAACCTTCTCTCGCGACCTCGTTAGCAAACGGTCTCACATTATCTTATAAGGCTCACAGATCGAAGACGATTTCGCAAATAAATAAACAAATCCACACTGGTGCATCTTATTAATCGATTAAATCATTTACAATATTAATCCGTTGTTTATATTAGGCCCCGACTTTCACTGCAGTTCCTCTGGTTGGATAAATCGGTAAAAGGCAACCCTGGCAATTTTAAAAAACACCCGCGTACCTGTTGGAAGCTCTCCCTCAGGTGACTCTGATCCTCCGGGTGGCAGAACTCCAGGATGTCTTTCCCAAGCAGGTCCTACGATAAGCCACAGACGCTCATCAGAACCTCTCAAACTGCCCAAAAACATTTAACTCGACGTCGGCAGTTATAGCGTTAGACATGACGGGACGGAGCTGTAATTATGGGTAATTATACGCGAGAACGCGGCGCATTTAATTATATAGTGTGATGCTTGGTTGCTTGTTTTAAAACATGAAAATCATCATCAACATTAAAAAAAAAAGACGGGAATCTTACGTTATTTGGTTCAAGACCATTCGCCATGGAAGCCCGAGGTTTGACGGCTTAACCTGGCTGTTTCTAGGGGATGGGCGGGCTGGACCCTCGCTTACCTGAGGCTGGTAGCCAATCACGTTGATGCAGCGAGGATCCACGAATGTGATGACGCCGTCCGCGTTGTGGCGAGAGAGGAACTCGGTGGGTACGGCCAGTCCGTTCATATCCATAGAAACCGGAGAACTGGTGACCTGAGTAAGGAGCGATTTAATGCGATTTATCAAGACAAGAGGCAAAAGTATTGGGACGCCTCCCTATTAGGTCCCATTTTGAACCCATAGGCATTCGTATAAACAATTCAATTCAGTTTTATTTATATAGCGCTTTTTACAACGTAGCATTGTCTCAAAGCAGCTTTACAGTAATACATTATCATCAAAAGCCAATCCCAAGTTGAGCAAGCCTAGGGCGACAGTGGTAAGGAAAAACTCCCTAAAATGGTAGGAAGAAACCTCGGGAGGACCAAGACTCAACAGGGACCTGTCCTCCACTCTTTTAGAAAGCTACTGAAGCACGAATATATTGTATATAAATTAGTCTAAAACATTACGATTATGCACAGATCAAACATTAATTATCTTGTTAAAGCCGCAAACTTTATAACTATAATATACGTGAGTATGTTATACAGTAAGTAAACAGGAGGTTCTCTTAGTGGACATGTTTGATGCAAAAGAAATGGACAATATGGACAATAAACACATGCAGCCAAAAGTATTGGGACACAAACCAAATTCTACTTATATTGTCTTCAGGAAGTGCATTATTATTAGTATTCATCTTATTATTATTATTACTATTATTATCATTATTATTATTATTACTATTATTATCATTATTATTATTATTACTATTATTATTATTATTATTATTACTATTATTATTATCATTAATACTATTGTTATTATTATTATCATCATTATTGTTATTATTATTACTATATTATTATTATTGTTTCTATTACTATATTACTTTTATTACTATTATTAGAGTTGCTGTTTCAATAATTATGATTATTATATTATTACTATTATCATTGTTTCTATTATTATATGACTATTATTATTATTATTGTATTATTTTTATTATCATTTTATTATTATATTCTTTTTATTACACCCACCTGCAGCCTACCAATAGCCACCAGGCAGTATTTACTGGTCTGTCCGGCTTCTGAATCGTCGTCCGGGATGGTCATACCTGAAACACACAGACGAAACCAAAGTGCTTTCAAAGTGATATTATTATTATTGCTGTTGTTGTTGTTATTGTTGTTACAGCAGATAGAACTTCCTATGAGCTCTTCAAGCTTTATCAGCAGGTGTGAAAGTAAGCAGAGAGACGTCCAGCACGTGCATCATAAAATCTGTTTTATGTGTGAGCAGAACACACTCTCTGTTTCACATCAAATCTGCATTTCAAACATCTGTGTGTGTGTGTGTGTGCGTTTCAGTCGATTATTCACACATGTTGTTGTTCCTGTTTATGATCCTGAAATAGCACATGCCTTCATGTCAGTTTCACATCTGCTGGGGATCAAACGTTCAGAGGGATTTTTCTTCATCCATCCCAAACTCTGCATTTCTTACTAACCTGATGCAGCTGTGTGTGTGTGCGTGTGTGTGTGTGTGTGTGTGTGTGTGTTCAGGCTTAATGTGTCCTAAGAAACCTCCAGATGCAGGCTGGACAGCAGGACTTGGGAATCTGGGTCAAAGGTCTAACTCGGACTCACGCTAAGGTCTCAGACTCACAGGATCAGACTAGCATTTAGACACTTAGACTAGACTCGGACTCCCACACTAGAGACTCGAGACTTCACTTGGACTCAAACGTTAAGACTCTAAACTTGACCTGGACTTAAACGCTAAAGACTTGAGACTTGACTATAACTCAAACTAAAGATTCCTAACTTGACTTGGACTCAAATGTTAAGACTCGAGACTTGACTTGGACTCAAATGTTAAGACTCGAGACTTGACTTGGACTCAAATGTTAAAGACTTGAGCTTTGACTTGGACTAATATGCCAGACGTGCTCTGTGTGTGTGTGTGTGTGTGTGTGTGTGTGTGTACCTGCAGGGGGCCAAGCCTTGATGTAACCGGTACAGTGCACCACCGAATACTGCGCCTCCCCCTCCTTGGACGGACCCAGACCATTCCTAAAAGAGGGATCCAAATGAGAACACATGTCACAGAGAGAACACAATTTCCCAGAATGCATTTTGGAACCCCCTGTGTGCCGCTCTATGCGGGATGCCTTCACACTGGCAAGGATCCATTTTTATTTGTATAAAATAGGTGTACTTCCAAACGTCCAGAGATGATCCCCATCCTAAATTTCCCTCCCTCAGAAACATCCAATTGCATCTGTGGAGCACCCAACCAGGCAGGAGGCAAAATCAGGCCTTCAATATCATTTGTTTGTTTTGCACCTGCTTCTAGACACGTTGTTTTGTTTGTTTACACTTTTTAAAGTTGTTAAAGTTGTGTTTGGCCGTTAGACCAGATTTTAAAGACATTCATGCAGAGGCACAAGACAAAAACCTTCAAAGTCAGAGCAGACCTCTAAAGGTTCACTTTTCTCTGCCACGCTGCTCGGCCTAAAGTTCATTTACGCTCTTGTTCTTGGAGTCGCTCCGTTCAGATCTTCTCTGATCCTCGGCTGGTGCTAATTGGTGTCGAGGAAACCGTGGCAAGATGTTTGACCTCCAGTGAAACCCGTTCCAGATCTGTCACGCCTCCGCAAGGCACGCGCCTCCTCCGGCTCAGGCTCGTGTCCCGAAAAATTTGAGTCAGATGGAGGGCGAGCGCGGGAAGCCAAAAGTGACGAGACATGAGGACTGAGTTAAGCCGAATTAGAGTTCCAGGAAAGGAAGAAATTAGGGAAAATAACAAAGAGGAATTTTCTCACCATGACCACATTACTGTACGACCTATTAAGAGCAAACGCCAAGTTATGATCCAGCACTCAACGATTCGGTACTGAAGTTATTATTGGGTCAGGCTAAATGTGTCACTTTAATCACAATGACTAAATCAGCGTTATTCTGTCACCTCTGAAATATTCACAAAATAAGAAGAAGAAGAAACAAAACACATTTTTCACTGTTACAGAACTCAGGCGAAGAGCAATACCGATTTCAGCCACAGGGAGCGTTAGGATAGTGTGTGTGTGAGTGTGTGTGTGGGGTGTTTGTGTGTGTGTGTGTGTGGGGTGTTTGTGTGTGTGTGTGTGTGGGGTGTGTGTATATGTGTGGGGTGTGTGTGTGAGTGTGTGTGTGTGTGTGTGTGTGTGTGTATGTGTGGGGTGTTTGTGTGTGTGTATGTTTGTATGTGTGTGTTTGTGTATGTGTGGGGTGTGTGTGTGTGTATGTGTGGGGTGTGTGTGTGTGTATGTGTGGGGTGTGTGTGTGTGTATG
>JAUZST010002594.1:0-17896 GCA_034779995.1 Parotocinclus haroldoi | reverse complement strand
AATGCTTGGTTTTATACGACCATATATGGTCAATCCACATCTTAATACAGCATGGGGAGATATATTTTTATATCTGTGTAAAGTACTGTGAAAAAGTCCTAGACCACCAGTAGATTAAATAAACCATTGTTTTAGTTTTAGTATAATGACCATCTATAATTATTTCCTCTCTTATCTCTACTTATCGCTTCTTTATTAGAATACAGAAAATACAGAAAATTTGTCAGCAGTATTAAATCAATCAGAAAAAACAGCTCCTATAGGTGTCAGTAGTGAGCATTTAGCATTTACACTTAAGCAATAGCAGCATCTGGCAACTTCATATGGATTCCAGGTTGACTTTTCTACAATTTTAGCTTGCTTAGGAATGATCAAAAAGTCTTTTTGAAAGGATAGCAACCAATACCCTAAGAAAAAGCCAAGGTTTGGTAATGTTCACAAAGACTGGAATGAAGATTGGTGAAGAAGAGTCTTAAGGAGTGCCTACCAATATGTTATATATGGTCATTATACCATTACAAAAACAACATAATGGTGGCCTAAGACTTTTGCAGAATAACCTAACTGTATTATTTATTTACATGTGAATAAAAATAAACAATTCCACCTTTATCATCACTGTATCAATACCACTATTACTCAGTATTACTATTTCAACACAACTATCAACTAGTACCACTTTCAATGCCACTAGTACTCAATATTTCTGTTTCAATACCTGTATCACTGTTTCAGAAAAACTGTAACTCAATATCAGTAGACTTATATTATATTGTTATTTTATATTCTCTATTTTATTATACTCTTCATAATGTTATTCTATTTAATGTAATATAGTCTATATATTATTATACATTTTATTTATGATATTACATTGTTATTTTAAATTTTAAGCTGGTAAACGTTATTACTGTAAACTTATTAATTAGGTAACATTTTAAATTTAAATTTTTAGATATAACATGGTTTGGTCCTCCTTGTCTAAGGCTGCGTAAATAGTTTGAAAACCTAGAAGTAGAGAATCATTGAGAACTTTGACATATTTTAGTATTTCTAGTTACATTTTTAACAGGCTTTAATATAAATTGTGTTTTTTTCTGGTGTGGTTTTCTCTTCCATTTAGACATGAATGCCTTCCAATTACAAGCTATGAAACAAATAAAATGTATTTCTTATTTCGTCACATTGGAGAAAGTTCTCTTACTGCAGTGACCCACATTAAAGTCCCAGTGTCTTCCAGCTGGGTCAGGCATCACTGTCAGTGGCTGAGGAAAAGGCAGATTTCAGGATCAGACCCCAGTGATACTTCAGCAACCCCCATCAGCCGATGGGTGGACCCATGTTCCTTCCAGTGGCGTGTTTCTGTCATCAGCCCCTCATAATTCTGGCTAGGACAAGCTGAGAGAAATCCGAAAAATATCAACAGATTGTCCATACATAAACTTTAGAATTACTCTCAAAGGTTTCACCGACTTTGAACATGGATCTATTTTAGTATGCCACCTTCAGTCAAAACAAGTCAGTTCATCACATTTCATTTCTGTTCATCTCCTGAAGCGGAACAGCAACTTTCAAGGATCAGGTCTTCATGGTTAAACAGTCGCACACTTTCTCTAGTGCAGGAGTACAGCAGTGGCATGCCAGCATGTCAATTTTTATCTTTTGGTCTGCTTCAGATCCAGTTTGATTGATCACCACTTAAACGACATCTTAAATCTCACAACTACAGCTGTCAGACCGGATCGAACCTGCATAATGCAGTCGAGGGATCCATTACATTAGTTTCTAGTGAGATGCCTCTACTGATAAGTTGTAGCATCTGACTTGAACTTTAACAAGGACTACTTGCACATATTTCATGTGTTCCACAGGTCTGGTAATGCACAGCTACTGAGAAAATTCAATCTACACGAGAAATACTAATAGTAGACACTTTTTAAAAGCGCATTACTATGCATAAATGCTTTAAAGAAAATGTGTTTTAATTCGACTAAATAATCTGCAGCACATCGTAGTATTTTTTCATTCTGTAGCTATCCTGCTGGAGTTATTCTGCTAAAATGGAATTCAGTACTCAACTTATTAGTTGTGCTGTACATTTGTATTTTTCATATTATTAATACAAAGGATTGAATAATGCATGAATAACCATTTTGTAGAGTGTTTAGGTGTTTTGATGTGGCCCAGGTTTGGTGGATGTCAGGAAAACACTAACACAGTGCCAGTTGTGCAGGTTGTTAGAAGATGAATAAATGAATAAAAGATTATGTTTTTAGTTTGGGGAATACTCATTCCTGTAAACAAAAAGGAAATGGTTTAAGTTTGCAGTAGTTTTTTAGAGGAGATGGTTATTGTGAAGAGTTTTTGGAAACTAACCTGAGAGAAAGAACATTTGGCCAACACTGAATGTCCCTTTGCATACTAATAACTGCCCCTCACCCTGTGTCTGCTGCAACAGTAAAGTGGAAGAGACTGAACTGCCAGAATCCCAGACGCGTGTGGATTTTGGTGAGGAGTTTGGTGCCATGGTTTGAACCCCACATGTGTACACAGTCAACATTGCATAAGACACACAGGGTTGAAAGTTCAGGGCAAATCTTTACAAATGAAAAGGGCTGTAACAAGATCAGCATTCCCACATGAAGAATAAACGTCTGCTGCAGTTCCATCATTCGTCACAAAGAATTTGTCACTGATTGCACACGACCCGCTCAAGCCTGAACCCATGCCCATTAACTTGAGGTCGTGATCAGGTACATGTTGCATTAAGCAATGCTGGAATCTCTGGAACGAGGCATTCTTGCACAACGCTATTGATTTCTTGTTTTACAAATAGCACAAACGGTTGCAAACGGTTTAAAGATAAATGAGAATACTTAGAGAGAAAATTTGCAGTTTGTTAAAGCCAAATGAATTGATCATTTGGACTAAATAATTTTTTAAAAAGCATTTTTCACTTGCTGCATGTTCTGTAAATGTCCTCATTTAAAAATTGTATAGTTGTTTTCTGGATAATTAGTTCCATACTAATGATGCAGCAGTTTAATAAGCTAACCCATTAAGTCATGTTCCAGGGTTCGAGTCCTGATGGTGCCTTCCAGCTGTGTCAGGCAGATCATAAGAGAACTACCATCATCCCCTAGTGACGCTTTGGCCTTCATCCTGTGCTCTCCAGGGACAGGCCATTGTGACTCTGACCAGCAAAATCACGGTGGAAATTACTAAAAATTCATTCCTACTCCACTTTAGGTATGATTAGTTAGCTCAGCGTTTAACCCCATTGATTCTTAAAGAACAGCTTTCGAAAATAAACTAAAATGCACTCAGTCAGGCCTGTTTGTCAGTTTTGCCCGGCATAATCTCATAATTAAATTTTTTTTCATAAAGACTGTGAGAGCCAAGCATGATACCACTAATAAACAACTTTGCATTTTATTCAAAAGCAATATTAAAATCAGTAGAACAATTTGATAAAAATGTTTGAACAATAGATATATTAACAATCAACATATTTCAAGATCATTAGTACTTGGAAGGTTGAGCAGGAGCTGCATGAACTCCACAAGTTCAGCAAAATCTGATGATCCATTATTTTCCATTATTTATACTACGATGTTCATTTGTCTTTGTCTTTACATTAACTGATTGGGTTTAAGTCCAGTGACTGTGAAGGAAACTTCATATTCAATAATAACCTTTAGGAAGATACACAGTGGTTTGGTGAACTAATCAACTTATATCTATGAAATATAGTCCTTACTTTCATGTGTTTTAAGCCTTTAAGGGTTGCAGAGAGTGCAACACAAGTTGCGGGTGTAAGTATGACCTACATGGGATGCCGGTGCCATTGCAGGGCTGTGTATGTTTTATAATATCTATAATGCGTAATAAAACACCACATATTGGAAATTTGGCGTGAACTTGGGTGAAGAATTGTGTTTGTGTTATGCTTGGTTAATTTAAATTTGATATGCAGGCCTAAAGCTCAATGTTTTTTCCCCAGCAGTAGCATCAAGTCCAGAAGTTGTAGTTAAAGGAGGTTGAGATGTGAAACTCACAACCTTCTGATTATCTCGATTCTTAACCATTGAACCAGGTCTGTCTGCACACGAAGGCAAATTCAGATGAAGTTTGAATTCAGATCATGTTTGTCTGGTTGGTTAGTTGATTCGATTTTGCTTTCAGAATCATTGACTTTATTCATTTAATGGAAACACAAGGTTACAAAACCGGTCATCACTGGAGTCAATTTAATGTAATCATTTCACATAATGCAAGTATCTGGACTGTGGGAGGGAACCCGGGGACCCGGACTAAACCCACTCAGACACGAAGAGTACATGCAAACTCCACATAGCCAAAGTCCGACGTCAGGTTCGAATCTTGGAACACGGTAACCGCTGCTCTACCATGCTGCCCATTAGATCATGCAAGTTTCACATTCATCACTTTTGATCAATGGTGGACGAAGAACACAAACAATGTACCTAAAGAGTTCAAGCTGAAATACCCAAGGTAAAACATTAATTTAAAAAAACGAATAAAGTCCTCTTTCTAATCCTCCACTTGAGTAAAAGAGGGTTGAGGAGTGTTGATACAGTGTTCCTTGACAACTTTAACGAGCAGTAACGCGTAATTTTTAATTCTGATACACTTACTCTTCAGTATACAGAAACTCTACCCAAACCCTGGTTATGTAACGTTATTGAATGTGTGCTTAAATGCAGAAACGTAAGCGGTCTAGGCTCAGACAGGTCAGGCTCCAGTCAGAGTCCAGTGAGATCATACTTTAACCTATCAATATCATGAGATAAGCAGGCCCATCTCCAGTAGTTTGTCTATAGCAAACACATAAAGTAGGCCTTAAATCAGCCTTATCAGACACCACAAACACTGTACTGTTCAATACTCTTCATGTAGAGGGAACATACTCACCCATACACTCATCATCTTTCAGACACCAGTTATCATAATTCTAACATATATTACAGTCTGACAACCACGGATAAAGAACAGTACCAACCGTTGTTGATCAAAAACAGCCAGTCACAGTCACAGTCAGATTTATTTTGACAGTGATTCTTGATCCTTTAGTGGAAGGGCCTAACCTCCTAGGGTGATTTAAATGATATATGTAAGAATATGTAAGTTATCTACTAAAGAAGGTAAAATGCAAGTAACATGTATGTGTATATATAATATAATATTAATTAAGCAATAGAACACGAGAGGGAGTGCCGTAGATCATCACAGCCGTGATGTTATTCGCGAATAACACGACCTCGAGTGTTCTATTGCTTTTATACAACAGTTTTTTTTTTACAAAATAAATGAAGAAAATAAATCAAGAAAGTCATAATAAATATGCTTTAATGAGGACGGAGCCTTCCGCCAAAAAGTAGTTCCACAACAACAGTTCCATGGCCTGTCTCAAGGACTACAATACGGCGTATAGCTTAAACAGGCTAACACCACGAACGTTAACTTTAAATCAAAATTGGAATTAAGCGAATATTAAAATACCTAAAAAAAAGATCATTATTAACTACAAAATGTGGTTACTTATTATGGTTATTCAATTATTTGTAAATATTAATCTGGACACTTCCATTCATCGTGCAGTTAGAAAAAAAGGCTGCTCTGTGGGATGTGCGTTAGCATCAGAAAGTCCAGCTCGCTTTGCTGGTTGTCTCCGAACTGTGTCAGCTGGGTCCTGCTCTGTGCTGAGGACTCCGCTACACCTTTTTCTGTCAGCTAGCGTGGGTCTCCAGTAGCTTTTTAATTAGCTTTCAGAACTGTAATTAATAATGGTATTTTGAGATAATATATACATTTCATGGTCATTTGATAACTGGACAAGCATATTGTAATTATTCTCACCCGTGTTCATTAACAGACATAATCTCTTTGGACTCCAGGCCGGCATCGGACAATCTAGTGCCAGCCTCTCTGAGGAAGCATAGTTGCTAGCTATGTACTCGCAATGTACCAAACTGCATCTGATGCTCACGCTGTCTTTTTGAGATGTAAATGAAACACCGGTGCATTGGGTGGTTTGTGGATTTTTGTTTCTTCATTGAATGACAGAGTGCAGTATTTTGTGCCGTTTTCATGTGTTTTGATAACAAATGACTCCTTTGTAAGAGCTCTGTTGCCCTCTTTAACTCGCCGTCCAAAATGAAGCTGGATATCGAACCAAACTTTGTTCAGGAGTCCTCTGGCATGGCTGGGATTACATGGGTTAGATTCCCTAATTATTTTCTCATCTGTGTGTGAAACGGATGGATGGTGGGTCGTTTTGTCTCTCCCTTCCCGTCTCATTGTTTTAATGATTCCAAGGAGGACGTTGTTTGCAGATCACTCTTCAAACACCAGGACCGGCTGAGTGGAGGCTCGTTAAGGTACCTGTTGAGCCCAGTACGCAGTCCAAAGAAGCTGCTGATACTGTAAAGCTTCCCTGATGTGGTGCGGATAGAGCCATAGAACTGCCTAAGTATTAAATTAAGCTCAGCTTTTTCAACTGTTACCAAATTTTGTAGCCCACTTTGTTCGTCAAAGTGTATTTTGGTCATTTCGAGCCAGTTCCAGCGAGTTCAGTTGCTCTGCCCTCTCTTCACTTGCTCTGGCGTTCAGAATTTGATATAGGTGTGGAGTCACACTCTTCTGTCTGTCCAAACTGCCTGCAGGTCAAATTTTATGTTAATGGCATCCATGTGATTCATTTTTGCAGGTTGCATAAGCACAGATACAAAAACGTTTGTGTGTATATGCCGTTGCTAGGCAACGCATTCGCGGGTGATAGAGCTTTAGTGTGAGAGTGCTGTTATCACTTATATCAGCACGGTTAGAACTACTCAACCAATCAGATTGTGAGGTCGGAACTAACTGTTGTATAATGATTTTTATTCAGTCGATGTTGTGAAGATGATGAACCATCTTTTGACACAGTCTTATTTGTGTAAAAAAGGTTTATTACAAAGAAGAATACCATCATGGGTAGCATGGTGGCTCGGTGAGTGGCATCATCAATTGATGTCTCTAAAGTGGTCCTTAGTGTGTGTGTGCCCTACGATGGATTGGGTTGTTCCTGCCCTTGTGCCCAGAGTTGCCGAGTGGACACCGTCTGGCCCACGACCCCATGTGGATACAAGTGGAAGATTAATGTTTGCCTGAGAGAGGATTCAAAGCCTCTTCCTATGACACAGACTAAAGAATGGTAATGTCTGCAAAATGACTGTTTCACACCTTTCCATTCCATGTACCTGCTATAATGACTGACGATGTGTAAAATAACACAAGTGCGGTCAGGGATGCAGCGGATGTATGAGCTTAAGCCCTGAACGTAGCTACGGAGAACCCTATTTAACAAATGAGATTAAAATATTATACTTCATTTATTTATGGATGAAAATGATCCAGTGGGAGTGGTAAAAGTGTGTGATCTCGTTCTTCCGTACAGAACAGCTTCAGCTCTGGGACGCTGGTTTGTTTCCTTACACGAGCTCCTCGCTTTAGGTCCGTCCACATTTCTATTAGATTAAGGTCAGGACTATGACTTGGACTTGTGCCCTTAGGGTTATTCTCCTGCTGCATTCTTTTGAGATTCACTGGACAGATGTGCTGATATTTTCCATTCGATTTTTTTTTTATCAGCAATGGCAAGCTGTCAAGGTGCAGCATGACAACAAACCATGATACTACCACCACCATGTTTCACAGACAGGACAAGGCTATCATGTGAAAAAAAACTGTGTTTTGCCTACACTAGATATAACACTCATTAAACTACAAAGCTCTGTTTTCTCATTATCTACAAAACGTTTTACTTAGAACATTTTGATGACACACGATGAGCAGCAATGTTCATTTATGTAAATAGACTAACTTTTATTTTATTTTATTTTTTAGAAAAGGCTGCAGTTCACGTTTACAGCTGCAGGAGCTTGTTACGAAATCAGAAACTTTTTGGAAAAAGAAAAACTCCTCCTCCAGCTTGCACTTTGCTCATCAGTCTGCCCAGCCGCAGAGCTCCAGGAGACGGCATCTGGATCCTATTTTATTTTCACCATGCGAGCATTCTGCGCTTTGCGTTGTTTAACCTCCGAGTAGCCTCGGTTAAATCCGGTTTGGGTTTTTACTGCTCAAATAAAAATACAGAGCTACATACATATGTTAAATACATTTTATTGCACTTTTTAAGCGAGTAATTCGTGCGATAACATTACATAGTATACAAAATGCGCGCGCAACTATTTTACGATGCGTTAATTTATGCGTGTGCGCACCTGTGCTTGCTGAGCTGCACGCTCCCGAGCGCACGGTGTCAGCGCAACCGGGACTCGACCGGGACTCGTGGCCCTGCTGGCCCGGCACCTATCAGAAGGACCATCCAGTGGCAGCACGACGGCCGGTTGTTCAGCATCCTGAGCCAGGGCGCCCAGTACGTGCCTCCAGTGCGCAGAAATGGAGACGCAAGGCAGCAGCAGCCCATCAATCCCGTGGCAGTGATTAGCAGTGATCAGCATGCCAGCAATCAGTCTGAAACGCCCGGTTCTACTGCACGGCCCTCAGGGCGCACACCAACCCGTTCCGGGTCTCGCTGGCTTCCCATTAGACGCGCCGGTGCGTCTCGGAACCGGGTAAACGAAACGGAGCACGCCTCTCTGTCTCCGTCGCCGTCTCCTCCGCCACCGAAGGTGCGTGGCGATGCCATGGTGGGAGACGATCCGTACAACCCGTACAAGTACAGCGAATCGGAGAGCCCGTACTACAACTACTACGACGCGTACGAAAGACCAAGACGGAGGCAGAGACCGGGATATGGAACGAGTTACTTTCAACACGGTAAGACATCGTCCTGCTACAGTGTACGATTGTTTTGTCTATCTCTTTTAGAGTCTGCTGATCATGATTTTTATTGAGTTTTACTGATCGTGCCAATACCCTGGTTTATATATTAATAATACGTCTGTTTTTTAATCAGAAAGCTTTTATTACTGTTGCTTGGATCACTTCCAATGACACTCTTGTTGTTTTTGTATAAAACAACATTTCTTTGAATTGTTTAACTAGTCATAATTTATTACAGTCGATTTTTATTGATACGGTTCAGACTGTTGTGGTTTGCTTTTTTTATTTTTTATTTTTTTTAATCGTCCAGCTACACTCACCCACTTTGCGGAAAAAAAAAACAGCATCACATAAGAATTGGCAGCAGGTCGCTTAATAGGAACGTCTGTATTCCTGCAGTCACGTGATTACCCAGTCGGCCAATCATGTGCCATGTTTTTATGCCACACTCAAGGCATATTCAGTTAATTGGGATTAGACTTGCTCTGATAATCAATGTAGCAGCTGAAAGACAAAATAAAATCAGCGAAGAAACGTTTTAAACTCATCCTCTGCTACTGAACTGAACCAAACCAGAAAAAACTGGAGCAGACCTGAACCATATCACATCAGCTCAGGAATGACTCGAGGTGCATATCAACTACATATCAAGATGAAAGACATTCGCTTCACTATCATACAGACATGGATCAGGAGCTCCTGGATGAACCTAGGCGTCGAACATAAGAACGGAGAAAATGAGGTCTACACGATTTGGTTGACTGCTTGCAAAAAAAAGTTAAACCTTGAGGCGGATGGGCAACAACGACAGCACAATGAGAATATGAGGCTACAGTGTGCAAGAGCAGCTTCAGAGGTGTCGAATCTGAATTTAGAGAATTTAAATTTGATGATCCCAAGCTGCTCCTGTTGGTGGTTTTCTCGGCACACCTTAGACTTTCAGCACCAGTCGAGCCTGGTCACTTGATGGATCATCCATCTCCACACATTTCTGTCCATGAAGTATTTCGGCAGGATAGTGGAGTTAGTTTCCATTGCTTTCTCCACCCCTCCCCATTTATCCAGGCTTGGGACCGGCGTGCAGCTGTTTGCACGGCTGGGGTGTTTGCATACACAAGTTAACAACAATTTAGAGACACCAATTAACCCAACACGCATGTCTTAGGACTGTGGGAGGAAACTGGAGTACCCGGAGTAAACATCATACAGAAAGGACCCAAGCCGCTCCACCCTGGCATTGGACCTTCTTGTTGTGAGGCAGCAGTGCTACCCACCAAGCCACTGTGCTGCCCTGAAGTGTGCTTAAAGGGACACAAACACACTTTCTGACTTATAAGATGTACACTAACTGTAGAAAACTCCCCCAGTAACCACTGTGCTTGTCGTTCATTTAAAATGTTTTAACGACAATTTGAACTCGTTCGTTTTGTTAGGTCTCATAATAACACGCTGACATGTTCTGCAGGTTTGCCAGACCTTGTGGCTGATCCGTACTACATCCAGGCATCCATTTACGTCCAGAGAGTTCCCATGTACAACCTGAGGTGTGCTGCGGAGGAAAACTGCCTCGCCAGGTATTAAACGTAGAACCGTTTTTAGATACGTACCATTTGGGGAAATAATTTCTAATTTCCAACCTTTTTCAAATGTACAGTGTGATGCAGCTGTGGTGCCACCTTTAAAACTTGAGATTAGAGGTACTCTGAGAAATCCAGAATGTCTCCAGGTCCTCCTAAATCTCCTGTGGAGTTCCGTGCAGTTTTCATTGGGGTTTACTTCGGTTACATAGCCATGCCTTAATTTATTCTGTGCTCACTGGAGCATTTTTGTTTAGATTTGGATGTATTTTTTTGGCTCCTTACCCAGCTGGATGATCCAGACATGACCTAAATATAGCTTCTTGGAAGAAACGATCAGGCTTTCGGTCGAGATCGTAGCTGGTGATTAAAAAAAAATCTCAGTGGTAGTTCATGGAATTTCTTTTGCCACACCAGTGTTGCAGGGTCCTTGCTGTTTGTTTACCAAAATATCTATTGTGTAATCTAACCATACGACCCGGTTCTAGCAGTTTCATTTTTGTGGTTGGACTACAGATCACATAGTTTATACAGCGCACACGTTTAGCACGTCTGTCAGAGAACAGAAACATTTAGCATCATGCGCATTTAAGGCCAATTGCACAATGCATAATTCAGGAATCCCTGAAAAAATGAATGCAAGAGGAACACTGTGTGCACTTTCGTTTTTGGCTGAACTGCCAGGTTAGTCAGTACTCTGCTCTCCAAAAAAAAAGCAGTCTGATGGGTGATGTGTGAGTCTGGACGATGGCTATTGTTCAAAAATGACAAAAAATAAAGGTTGTAAAAGAGGGTCTGGAAAACAAAGCCGTCGACTGGTAGCAGTTTCACAGATAAGCCAGTAGAACGTCGTCTAAAATTCTTCTGGTGCGTATAATTTAAGAGAAAAGAAAAGGAAAAGAAAAACACGATGGGGAACGGGGTGAAGAGACGAGGATTTCACTCGAAGGTGACTTACACGGAAAAATCATCAGCGGTCGAATGTTAAAGTCATTATTACTGCCTATCAAAACAGTCTGAGCCCAAACAGCCTGGAAACACAATATCTGAGCCTGGTTTATGTGAATGTTTTGCACTGTGCTGCAATAACAAGCTTTCAAGAAGGCATTTAGACCACAGTCGGAATGGTGGTACTGTGTAGCCCTGGGGGTGCTGGGTTTGGCTGGTGGAGTGTCAAATTTATTATGCACTTCCATTGATACAGCAAATAATGGGAGTTCATCATCAAATGTCACTGCATCCTGGTGAGGGTCACACTTGGTCCGAAAAACTCGGGGACAAACAGGCTAAACACAGCCTGAGCATGGCACCAGTTCATCACAGCAGATCAAATACTCACTCGCTGTTGTCCATGAGTGGTCTGTCAGTTGGAGGGCTGGAGGAAAACGTCAAACTGGCAACCAGAGGCAATGACCGAACCCTAATCCTGAGCCTTATGAGAGTGGCACCCTCGTTATGTGGTGTGTTTGTTTTATTACTGTATGTTCTGGGACACACAAAACCTCAGTGTGGCACTTCATTCCAGTTAATTCTCCTGATTACATCATCAATCAGCATTACTATGAGTCACACAACATTTTATGAATCAGTCATCATGCAGAAGCAAAGCCACTACAAACCAAATATCGACGAGAGCGTGTGCTTCATAAAGCACAATGCACTAAAGAGTAACTGAGCAGTTAGCTAAGCTGAACCACATAAGGTGGCACAGTGGAGGGGCAGGTAATGTTGATGCCACACAGCTCCAGGGGACTAGCCTTTGGCATCGATTCTTATTACAGTTGGAGCACAGTTCCTTTAGCCTGAGCATATCCTAAGAGCTCAAGTGTACTTTTGGTTAATGCCTGCCTTTGTGTATTGTCTGTATAAGGTTTTGTGTGTTCTCCAACTTAAAAAATACTACAACTACTATAATGTCGATGGACAAATTCTCAGAGGATGAAAGACCTGAGCGGATAAAGTTTGTTTTGATTCAGCGTTGCAACTCTAGTCAGCAAAATCATGAAACCGATCTGAGTTGAGATACTTATTAAGTCCATAGTTTACATTTACAGTATTTCGCAGACGCCCTTATTCCGAGTGACTTACAAAAGTGCTTTAAGATATCAGTAACAAAATTTATTCCTAATAATCAGGACTCTAAACAGGAATGCACTTCTGAAACTGTAAAGGTTGGGGGTGTTAGTTGAGGTAAGTGCAGAATAAATGGGTCTTCAAATAGCGTTTGATGTTAGCCAGAGACTCAGCTGTTTGAACATTGAGGGGAAGTTCATTCCACCACTTACGAGCCAAAACAGAGAAGAGTCTACATGCATGCCTTCCTCGTCCCCTGAGAGACGGGGGGACCAGTCGAGCCGTGCTAGAGGACTGGAGTGAGTAAAGTGCAGTGTGGGGTGTGATAAGTGCTGCAAGGTAAGAGGGTGCAGTTCCATTTTAGCCTTGTAAGCGAGCATCAGTGTTTTAAATCTGATGCAAGCAGCTAGTGGGAGCCAGTGGAGAGAGCGCAGCAGTGATGTAGTGTGTATGAACGTAGGAACACAAGTCTTGTTTGTAAGCAGCTGCACTAATTTACGAAGATCGTACTTATGAATGCTATATAATTCATGTTATGACGTCCACAGTTTCTATGTTTTAAACCGATTATTCTTAAGAAGAATCCATTTAGTGGTTAGACGGTTTAAAAGCTAGGAGTCGGCTTTAAAATATGGAGTCCTTTCCTCATAGAAAGGGAATCGCCTCAGGGTTCAGGGCATACAGTGAAGTAAATTTAGCAGCCTTAGCGCTATAAACCATCAGTTATTTAAAATCACCAAGAGCTCAGAAGAACTTGATTACGCTTACGATGTTGTTTAATGAATAAGGGAATGGGTTCAGATGCAGCTCACCAAGCAGTGAATCACTGAGGTGGTGGCCAAGCAATACATTTTGATTTGAGTCGTTCAGCAAAAACTCTTATCCAGCAGGATTTACAGCTGATACAGTTTTACACTCCAAAAAATTGTGGGTTATTGATCTTGCTCAAGGACCCAACAGTGGCAGCTTGGCAGAGGTGGTACCCTGGACCTTCTGGTCTGTAGTTCAGTACCTTAACTGCTAGGCCAGCACAGGACCACAGCTACATTATTAGAATGTAAAGTAAATTACATTTAAAATCCAGTCGTTCTGAAAAGTGGCATGTGTACAAGGTTGAGATGGTGTTGTGGTGCTATATCTTAAACAAAAGCTTGTCAAGTCGTGTCATGGTGAGGTCCCAGGGAACTGCTTGCTGCTTTTAAAACTGATTTCTGCTATGTTTGCTCTGTTTCAGCTCGGCGTACAGGTCGAGCGTGAGAGATTACGACACACGGATGCTGCTGCGTTTCCCTCAGCGGGTGAAGAACCAGGGCACGTCTGATTTCCTGCCCAGCAGGCCACGCTACGCCTGGGAGTGGCACAGCTGCCATCAGTGAGTCTCGCCACGAACAGCTTGAATCGCTTCAGCCTGGCCAGAGTTGTGTTTGTGTTTACGTTTCATGGCATACTGACCTACTTTCTAGCTTTTTATGCCTTCCTGTGGGCTCAGCCACATTTTCTGTGCTCCAGCACCCCCTTTCCTGATTGGCTCAATTGGGTTTATGGATACGAATATAAGATTTCACTTTTAAGAAGAACATTTATAATATGTACTGCTCACCAAAAACGTACAGTATATTTAGTGAAAAAAATCATACTAGATCACCGTCTGATATAAAATCCTAATAATAGGGAGGGCACTAAAATCCAAGTGTGAAGGAGAAACATAAATATTATACACATTAAATGCACATTTCTGATAATAAACAACATGAAAGCATGGATGCATTCTGCCTTGTATAAACAGTTCAGGCTTGTGGTGTAATGGCATGGGTGGTATTTTCCTGGCACACTTTTGGCCCCTTAATAGCAACTGAGCATCGTTTAAACCCCACAGCCCACCTAAGTATTATTGCTGACCATGCCACCCCTTTCTGAGCACAGCGTGCCATCTTCTGATGGTAAAACAAAGTTCAAATTGCTGTAACTCAAACGGATGCTCTAATAGAGCAAATTTGGGACGTGGTGGAAGGGTGAGATTCACATCAAGGAGCACGGCGCAGCCGACAAATCTGCAGGGACTCCATGATGCTACAATGTTAACATGGACCAGAATCTCAGAGGAATGTTTCCAGCACCTTGTTGAATCGATGCCGTGATGAACTAAGGCTGTTCTGAAGGCATAGTAAGGTTTATAACCTTCTTAACAAAATGTCTGTCGTGTTGTGTGTCTCATCTGTGAGATTAGATTGTGTCATTGTAGTTTCGGTTCAGTCTGCAGCCTGCCATCTTTGTCTGAAGGTAAAGCTAATGCTTTACAGAGGCCCCACTGTAAACGTTCCAGACGTTTGTAATGGCTCCTGGAGCGTGCTTTAGCTCTGAACTCAGCTGGCTCTCAGGTCCATGTATGGAGTACATGTGGCAATCTCCACGTTCACACAGCGAGTGAATGTCTCCAGTCTGGAATCCCAAGCACGGCACTGCCAGCACTGCGCTGCCTCTGTTTACTCTAGACAACCCGTCCTGACACTTTTATGGCTCGGATTCGCATTGGGTCCTGAAATAACATTTCAAAGAGTGTGCCGAGAGCTCGCAGTGATCCCAGACACCTTACTCCACCAATTAGAATTAAAGAGGTTTACGTTTACACAGAATGTAGCCGAGCATGAGCTCACTCAGAAAGGATTTGAATATTCTGGGATGGATTGTGCAGTAAAAAAATGATTCTTGGACTAAATGAACAGCCTTAGCAAGCTAAATGAAGGCTTAGCAGATTAGGTTAGCTTGATAAAACAATTAACATAAGCTTATCTCACACTAAACACATTTAGTGCACACACACACATCTAAACCGACATTCAACTAATACAATCTTGCAGTCCAAACAATTGTGGGTTAAGGGTCTTTCTCAAGTACCCGACTGTGACAGATTTGAACCCTGGACCTTATGGACCTTCTGTGAACTTCTGTGTGAATTTTTGCTGTCAGATTAAATTATTTCTATAGCACTTTTTTTACAATGAAAAAGAACAGCTTTAGCTCTGAATTGTTGGTGGGTTTCTTCACATAAAACACTCGCTTTGGGTCCAGACTTCGACTGGGCCATTCTGGGCCGTTTTGTTAGCAGAACGAACGTTCTTTATGGACTTTCTCCTTGCAACCCTGCCATTGTTCTTCAGTGTTCTCCTGATGGTAGACCTGTAAACAATAACTTTGGTGAATGTAAGAGGATTTTCAGTACTTTGAAGTTACCCTTGTTTCCTGTGTGACCTCAGATTTCTGCACACCTTGCTCTCGTAGTGATGAAGGATTTAAAAACCTTTAAACACCACCGCACTTGTCGGAGGGACACAGTGTATACCATCAGATTACAAAACCAAATGTATCCAATGGTGTTATACCTTATGCCCAGTCCCAGGCACATTCCAAAATCGATTGGAACTTTCTCAGAAAAGTGTCAAAGGAGGACAAACTCCAAACTAATACCCATGTTTTTGCCTGTAATTTGGGGTGTCAGTTGAGTTGCGGCTGTATAGTGCCCCATCACTGTAGAGGTTTAAAACTGTTAAGGTCACTAATAACTGTAATCATGCCCTGTGATGGACCGGTCCCCTAAAATAGGCTCTATTTTCGGCTCATGCCTAGTGCTTTTGGCATCGGCTACAGATCTACTCACAGGTCAAGATCATATAAGAAAAGCAGTGTCTTGTGTTTTTGTTAGACTTTTGCCAAATATCTGGTTCAAACTAACTTTGGTTTGTTCATATACTGTATCTGCGTACTAAGAGACTAGTACAGGTATGATATACAACTTTTAATTTAGCACTATATATATTCCATCCATTATCCTCCTCTTAACACAAGGGCAGGAACAACCCTATACGGGGCACACACACACAACCCTCTGTGGTTTGAGTACGGTGGGAGTACAGTGAGCTGATGACAAAAGAACAGTTTGAGAGGGGCTGAAGAGGGGGAATATCTTAGTGTGTGGGGATGGAGCTGGTACCGGAAACACAAGCTTGGAGAGAAAAGAGAAGATGTAGTTAGTTACCTTGTGTCCCCAATGAAAAGTTTACAATGATAAATGGTAGGTTTTAGATATTTTATTACATGTAAGTGCTGTTTTAGTCTTCATGCAAGTGCTGAGTCTTTAGTTTCTGCTTGAATGAAGCAAGAGACCTTTTCATCCAAAACCAGGATGCCAGTCCGGCGAAGAGTCTTGATGCTCGTCTTATTTAATCTTGAGTTGTGTGTCCAGTTGAGCCAAGGTTGTGTCTCAAATGGTTTAATTAGAGCCTGGAGGTTGGAAGACACTGGTTTGTTTTTGGCTTTGTATATAACCATTAGGATTTTGACAGCTACAGGGAGCTGGAAAAAGGAACACAGCAGTGGGGTTCCTCAGTAATCTAGTTTTGATACAACAAGAGGTCCAACAGGACGAGCAAGTTGGTGCCATCCCTGGAAGCAATGGGTCGAGTTCTCCTACAGAAAAGACCCTGCAATGGGTCAGGTGGCAATATGAGCAGAGAAATTCAGTCGGATGTCAAATATAACTGCAAAGTTTCGTGCGTCTTCAGAAGATATGATGGAGGAGTTTGGCTGGAAGATGATAAGATCCTGATCCAGACGAAGACCCGTCTCCAGGAATGTAAAACAGCTCAGTTTTGCCGATAAGATCGTCAGAAGACAGCTGGTGCCAGGCTGAACCTGTGACTCCAAGGCTGGACAGGATTAAAGAAAATCCTGTGGTTGACTTTGTCAAAGGTTGCTGAAAGGTTGAGAAGGATGGAGAGCCATCAGTGCCGTTTCTGTGGAGCCAACTGCTTTAAAGCCAGAATTTGCTTGTGATCTTGTAGGTCATCCTGTATGAGCGAGGTTGACAGCAGATCATAGACAGCACACTCAAGTATTTCTGAGCGGCTGGAGAGGAGAGATACCGCTCTGTTGCTGTTGATATCTCAGATGTTTAGTGTAGGATTATTTAAGACCCGATAGCAAAAGGTTCATAAACTATTACCACTCACAGATATGTGACATTGGATAACTTTTCTTAATTAGTAAATGACCATGTGTATTTTTTAATCTTATTTGTTTAACTGGGTTCTCCTTATCTATTTTTTAGGACTTGCATAAGAATCTGAGGATGTTTTAGCTCATGTTCATGCAGAATTGTGGAAAATTCAAAAGGGTTTACAAACTTTGACTCACCAGCCTAGGTACGTACAGAATGGGGCATGTGCAGGGTGTGCATAATAAACAGAAAATGGAAAGTATTCTCAGATTTCTTTCTCAGTTTTGATTTTGTCCATATGTTTTGGCTGCTGAAGCATCTGCAGTGCATATGTGTGTGTGTGTGTGTGTGTGTGTGTGTGTGTGTGTGTGTGTGTGTGTGTGTGTGTGTGTGTGTGTGTGTG
>JAUZST010002593.1:0-17901 GCA_034779995.1 Parotocinclus haroldoi | reverse complement strand
TATATATATAATGCTAGTATCGTTTATGTAATTTTTGAGGCTGAGGGTAGAGTCATCCCCCAGTTCTCTAGCAATCATGACGGACTGAGATAGTAGAGCTCACTAATCAGAAGTGGTTCCGTTTATCCGTGTAGATTAGTTAATTCCACTGTTTAGGATCAACAATAATTGTGTGTGTGTTGTCAAATGTGGTTGATAATAGGAATATGTTGAAAACTTTTTGTATCCCAGGTGAGTTCACAGAGTCCATGAAGCTGTACAAAGAGGCTCTGGCACTGGCACAGGAAGTGGGTGATTCTGAGACCATCGAGCAGATTGAGGAGGGACTGAAGGAGCTAGGCCAACGCAGGGAGAACAAAAGCAGGAGTACAAGTGAGGAGCCAGCAGCTGCCGAGTAAGCACACCCCTACCCAAACAGTGTGAATTCCTTCCTTCAAATACACTCAGAGGAAGTATGAGGAAACACATGATCTTTTATCATCATTATTCTATGTCTGATGGCTGCGAGACTTTGACGCATTTACCATACAAGGATCTTCCCCAGTTTGTGGATGCTAGTTATGTGTCAAGATGTCTAATAGTGTTGGTTGTTGGCAATTCCCCAGGAAAACCTGAATCTGCAAGGAAAATGTTGGACGTTGCATAAGAAATGGTATGGCGATGAGAAATATCTTTATCTAGAAATATCTAAGAAATGTCTTCTCTAAATATGTCATGTCTGGATGTATATGAATGGAAAAAAACACAACCACAAATCAGAAGAATTTGGGTCAGTATAGAAGATGTATTTACATACAAAAAACTTGCATATATTTGCTTTAATTAAATTGTAGACAGTTTTAAACCAAGATATTTCATGTTTTATTTGGGAAGCTTCATTTAAATTGTGAATATACCACTTTCCCACGACACATACAAATAAATTGGGATGGTAAGCATTTCCCACTTTGTAATGTTGCCATTCTCATTTTACAGAGGATACCAAGGCTATCAGATGAAGGGGTTCAGTTGTTTTGTTGTTTTGTTCAGTTGTATACTATGGGTTTGCTCTACACATACTCTACTGGAGATGGGTCAGTACTGCAGGCAGACCAGTCTGGGACCTGTACCCTGTTCTTCTGGTGCCATACCACATGTGCAGCATGTGGTTTTGCATTGTCTTTTTGAAAAATGCATGTCCATTCTTTATTGCACAGTACAGTTTTAAGTGGCATTTGTGAATGCAGTTCTGTATTGTAGTGCATGATAAAGTGGTTTATCAATTGTGGTTTTATCAACTATTGATGATTGATCTTTATGCACTGAAATTCCTCCCAATTTCATGACTTGTTTAATGACATTGTGCACTGTAATAGAAGAACTATGTAAATCCCTTCCATTCTTTCTTTGAGGGACATTGTTTTTAAACATTTCAATATTTTTTTCACACATTTGTTGGCCATATTTGGTCCTCAAAGACTCAGCCTTTTATGGATGCAGCTTCTGTATTAAATGATTACATTTGTTTGAAATCACATCATTGTTTAGTTATTCTTTATCTTATTACTAGCCTGCAATTACCCATGTACCCTTGCAGGCCTGAAATGCATGAATGTGCATAAACAAATGAAGCGGACAAAATATGAAATATCTTAGGTTCATGCTGTCTGCAATGAAATGAAGTAATTGCAAGAAACTTTTTTTTTTCCTTTTTCATTAGTGTTTTCGGGGTTTTTTTGGTTTTTTTTTTTTTTTTTTGGGGGGGGGGGTGTGTGTTTCTGATGTGACAAGTGATATAATAAACGTACACAGATCTCAGTTTGTGTTCTGTGTTTTTTAAAATAATAATGTTGAAATGAGTGTCTAATTAACAATCCACAGTATAAAGAGCTTTACCAGCTGTAAATATGTATTATAGCAGCTTTGTAAAATTACACATATCTTACCTCTGAGGTCACGTAACAGCTACTTTTTTCATCGTTGAACCACAGTTTCATTTCTCTCATCTCGTCTTTTGTATGAAAGAACAAGTCCACATGAAAAGCTTGTTGTTTACTGCTTTATATTTGTAATTTCCTTGATAATGGTTATGAACTAATAAATTGACTGGTTTCCACAGTCACCTCTCCCATGTCCTAATGCCAGTAACTTGCTAAATGATTGTTGACAGACCATGGTAACTGTGTTAGTACAGATAGGTTCAGTAAATCAAATGCGTTGTCTATCCTTGGATTGCATGGTGTGTAGTTCATCGGCATTTCTTTATTGAAAATGGCCAGTATGAAACTTATTTTCATAAGGAATTGGGTCAGTATATTGTTATTACAAAAGTAAACCAATTTCATCCGTTAACATTGCCCTGAATTGAGATTCTCTATAGTACTTTTTGGCTTATGGTATGCAGTACCCATTTCATGTAGATGATTTCTGACAGTTCTGCCAAATATTGCCTGCATTTGTTTCGCTTCTTTTCTATTTTCAAGGTACATTTGCTTTAGCTTTTCTATGCTGACACTTTTTCCACATTTTACTTGGTACACACACACTCATTTAAACTGGGATTGATTTATTAGACTTGTGCTTTGTTTGTTTCAGACATATCAAATTACACGTTGATTCTATCATTTCCTCAAAATGGAGGGATTACATAATTTCATAATTTCAGGCCTGCATCAAGAAGCTAGAATGTTCATCTATTAAGCAAATCAAGCAAATATTTGTGATTTGTTTATTTGCAGTGTAGATAAGTGTGGGATTATATCATTTTTTGCCAGGGCTTGTGAAAGTGAGTAGGAAAGTCTGGTCATTTAGTTTAGTACATTTGGTTAATGATAAAAGACCGGCTCATGTGCATTATATAGATTGTGTACACCGTCACATCAAAGCTCAAAACGATTGTATTATTGTGTTGTTGAGGAAGTGGAAACATATAAACGTCTCACACTGAGAGTCAGTGTGTTGAGTACAACTATTTTTAATGCCATTGTTTGTGTATGGAGATTACATTCTTGTTTGCTTCATATTATGACCGTGTTAACTGTGAGTTTGGCTGCTATAACTAAGATTTATAATTAGTGTATTTTTGTATGTAGTAAACTCTCTATTCTGTTTTGAGTCTAGTCTATAGTAAGATTATTATAATGTTCATAGTTGGTCACGGTTTGTGCTAGGAGCAATTGGATAATATATGGGTCATATGGGCAAGCCTGTTATATTGTTTGAGAAAACCAAAAAATGGAAGTGAATTAAAAACTAACAGCATAATGAACATGCTTAAGATTTCACATCAATGAAGTGTTAAATATTATATATCTCAATAAGATATAAAATATTAACCTGCTCTTATTGTCAGATTTAAGCACTGAAGAAAATGCAATTTCCATGTGACGTCAACCCAAGTAACTAATTATTTATGAATTACCATGTAAACTCATTTGTAAAATCCTTAATAATGTGAGATTTTCTAAACAAATGGTTCTCTGCTTCTACAAGGAGTTAAAAAATTACTTTGCTGCCATTAATGCTTACCATGGACCTTTGACCTTGAAGCATCATTGGATGATGTTTTCACGACCAAAGCTAAGCTGAGCATCATCGTGTTCTGTTTAACTCCTTCACCTTAAAACTATGAAGAACCGATTTGTAATAGAATGCTGAAAATCTCACGATCTGCTCATGCTATGTAAGCATTTTATAACAGCACAGAACAAATTGTATTCTGTGATCCTTTTAGTTTAGAATAACTTTTTTTAGAAGATGGAATGCAATGGCTAAACAAGTATTTTTTTTGTTGTTTGCCTGGCCGTTTTATTTTCTCATGTAAGCAGGTTCTGTGTGTTGAATGACTATCTCCTACGTCCGAAAGACCTTGCACAGCATTATAGGACATGCCATGTAATTCTGTGATGATAGTTACTTTATCCTGTTTGATTCCCAGCTGAGGTTTACAAGGCTGCTGAGTTTGTATCCAAATACAAGCTATAAGCCACTCTCTATGAGATCCTTAATCAGGGGTTGAGCAGTGCTGAGCTGTAGCTTGGGTTCCCATCAACCACTTTATTAGACCACACTGTGAGCACTAAGTCACAAATGCAGTCCCTGCACTTCACCTTTCTCAGAGTATCATATTAACATCTGCTGGTGAACAGTAATTATAAGCTTAAATGTCTCACTATTTTGTCTACCACAATGTCAGATGCGGGGCGTGTAGGTCCAGTATTTTGTACTCAAATCAAATTACTTCAGCTTGTTGCCTGATTTCAGCACCAGGTTTTATTCCCTGTTCAGGCATTCCGTGATTACCTTAATTGCTAGCTTAACTGATCTAGAAAAGATAATCCTTTATTTGTCCCACAGTGGGGAAATTCACCGCGTTTCAGCAGCAAGGGATAGCAAGGCACTCAGTACAAAAAAATCGACAAATAGACTGTACAGTATATACAATATGAATAATAAAAATTAAGAAGAAAAGAAACGAAGAAAACCGGCAAACCTGTTTTCTACACCATGGTGTTTTTGTAGGTGGCGAGATTTCGGCTCGAAGTCCACAAAGCTATGAATGTCTAGATGTCTAAAATATGCAAACACCCATTAACACTGTTTACATGTTTGTCTACTTAATAAGTACAGCAACAGTACTGTATAGACCTGTTGGGTTAAGTTAAATATAATTTGATTTCAACACCAAGATATTGTTAGCTTAAACCAATAAAATGGTCATCAAATTACTTATATGCTCCAATAAGGCTTTTGGATAGTTTTGGGTAGTGTACAAAGTCGAAAGAGAGAGACTTTGAGAGTACGTGTGTAAAAGAAAAGGAGCAGAAAGTAGCAGGATGATCATTTCAACAAATCTAGGCCATTGTGATGTAGCTTTTAGGAGGGGTTTGGAACAGTGGTTTCATGAGGGCATACACACATGACGAACAGACTCCTGACAGCCCAGTTAGCCCATAAGCAGCTTCCACAGTTTCATTGTCCACCATCCGGACACACACAGGCCTATACCCGAGCAATCAACAATCTCGCACCAAGAGGTACACTACTCAAAAGTAGCCTTACACACTGGTGTTGCATAACCCAGTGCCTAATTAGACCACACCTGTAATCACTTACATATCTGCTCGCAATGTAACTACATGATGAGGTTAGGAGCAATTGGACATTTCTGTCTGTCTGTCTGGGTACTTTCTTTTTGTCCATGAGTAAAGTTACAGTTTCAGTTAAGCTAACTAGCTCACTGGCCGATTCAAAATTGGTTTTAAATGTTCACACCAAACTATCCTGTCTTACTTTGGCTTATCCTGGTCAGGGGTTTGGGAGGTGTCAGGTGCCTATCCCACAATGCACAGGAGACAAGCAGATTATCACCCTGGACGGTATGCTGGTCCATTGCAGAGTTCTTTGACCGCACCACCTGACCTCCACATTGTCCTAATACAGTCTGGGATTTGAACCCAGTCCCTCAGGAATTGCTACTTCCTGCAGCTTGCTCTTATCTCCAAACAACACTAGCTGCTAAGTATAACCAGTTCCATTATATACAAGAAATACAAACAGCGTCTTCAGATTGAGAGCATAATGTTAAGTGGGTATTAATGTCTACTATAAACAACCACTGGTGACATTTGAAAACGTGTTTGTCACAGCAAATGTTGTCCAAGACATATTGCAAGTTTAAGAGCGGGAGTGGGAGCAAGGATAAATGTGGATATTTTAGCTATCATCCGATAAAGTGCGTATACGTGAAATCTTTTTTACAGGCAACCCTCAAGGCCCAATTCTCATTATTAAACTCTTAAATTGTATCTCACAATATCTATACCAGAAAATCCTACTGTTTGCTACAATGGTTGTTGTATATACAATAGTGTAAGTATACAGATTACTGTGACATGATAACAAATCTGTAGAGCCATGTCAAGATTACTCAACATTACTCTTGCCATCATATGTTCCAGCTTTTTAGTGAGCTACTTGTACTGTAAACTTTCCCATGTGCTACACGGCATGCTATTTTTACCCCTACATTCACTTAAGCATCAAAGACGGACATTAAATTCCAAGATGATTTCCATTTATTAAATTGAACAAAAAAAAATATATATATATATGAACTGTATGTGGATACCCCAAAGGCTATATGCCATGTTACCTATAATCCTATGGGATTGGTAGCTCAGGGTAGTTCCTAATTAAATTCCCACCCTTTTTGTTCACGTAATCTAATATAACACGTCAAAGCAACCTTCCAACCTTCTTGAGCAAGAATAAAATACAGATGTGTACGGAGTGGTCCATAGCATCTGTTTTAACTATGTAAAAGTTAAAGTAAAAGGTAAAGTTGGAGCCACAGCACTTCAATGTTGCAGGTTCCATCCCCATGTGTGGTTACTGTCTAAGTGGATGTCAGAATGTTCTCCACAAGGCTTTCTTCCTTTCAGAATCATCTCACATTGCAAAAACATGCTGCTGTATGGACTGATTACTATAGACATGAATGAATGAATAAGTTAAAGCAATTTACTGGTAAGCTTTTTTACTGGTGTTTTGGATCCAGCTGAACATTAACCATGCTAAACACATGATTTGTCATTGGTACGTCATTATGTCCGATTGCTTATTTTCTACTGTTATGCACATTCAGCTTTCTGTCTTGACAGGGCTGTATCATCTTGGTAGTTAAAATTATAATATAAACATAGATATGATTTCAGATCCCAGCGCTGCCTGAGAACAACTGTTTCAAATGTAATTAAATCCCTCCGCTCTTGGCTATGCTTTTATTCTGCCTCGCAGCAAAGTCGCTCTGGATAAAGGCATTTGTCAGTCAAATCGATGTAATTAAGCATAAAGAGTTTAAGGGGCCTCACTGGTAACAAATATGCAGTGGGCTTGACTTTTCTGTGCCTTTATGCAAGCAGCAAATGCATGGAATACAAATCCCCAAGTGAACCTAAAAGCAGGCTTGCAGCTATTTGAATTAACTTGACTGATCTTGTTATTAAAACAAAGACTGAAAATGCTGCCGCGCCTTATGTTAAAAAGCTGGATCAGTAAGCTCACAGTATTTCTGCTGTTCCTAAAACGAGTTTGAACGTCATAGTGTCCTTAAATGCAAGTGTGCTGCCAAAAACAGGATACCTTCTCTTATTATTCCTAAATTGTATTCCAGTTCACTCTTCTCACATCTCAAATATACATTTCTTATTAAAAAAATAATGGGATTTTTTCATTTTGAAGTATTCCCTAATTATTGTGAGCAGTATATTTTCCCTTCACTACAAAACATTTGTCCCACTGTTTACTGTCAGACAGTGACCAGTAATTGCATATGCTTTTAAACTATGGGTTAATTAGTACTAATTATAACCATCTCTGATTGAAGTGAGTCACACTGTTGTTTCCAGAGATTAGCTGTTCATGTTCTCGGCACCGATAAGAGCTGATTTGATGCTCATGGGAAAGAACATAATGACGCGCTCATGTGACACGGATTCACTTAGTTTGTCATCATCAGACATAACAGCCAAGGTCATTACAACTTCTCCTGTACTGTTTTTGTCAATTCATGGAGCCACTTTTATTCCATGTTTATATAGCACTTTGTACAGTGTACTCTGTACAGTTGTTAGCAAAAGTTTTGAGAATGGCACAATTTGGTTTTTACAAAATATGTTGCATCAGTTTTTATGGTTGCAATTTGTATTAACTCTAGATTGTGTAGAGCGATCAGATGAATTGCAGTTAATTCCCTTATGAAAATGACCAAATCACAAAAAGTACTGCATTCCAGCGACTGCATTTTAACTCCACAAAATGGCCCGCTAACATCATTTCAACGATTATCTCGTCAGCTCAGGAGAAAATGTTCATGAGGACAAGACAGCCGATATCACTTTGTCATTCTGATTAGAAAAGCAGACTGGTTGCTGTAAAAGGGTAGTGGTGTGTTTAAATGTTCTTCTGTTAACCACGGTTACCTCCAGGGAAACTAGTGCAGTCTTCATTGCATTCCATTAAAAGAATTTCACAGGCAAGGACACTGCTGCTTGTAAGATGGCACCCCCATCAACCGTTTATCGAATCATCAAGCACGTCAAGGAGAGTGGTTCAGTTGCAGTGGAGAAGGTATGACAACATCCACCAACAGCAACTTCTCCCAGTGGTCCAGGAACAATTTGCAGATGAACTATGCTTTTTGTCCCAGTATGACAAAGCACTATGTCACAAGGCAAAACTGATAACCAAGTGGCTTGGTGAACAAAACATTGAACTTTTGGGTCCATGGCCAGGAAACTCCCCAGATCTCGATCCTATTAAAAACCTGAGGTCAATCCTAAAAAAAGAGGGTGGACGAACAAAAAAACTGAAATTATAATCAACTCCAAGCACTGATTAGGCAAGAATGGGTTGCCATCATCCAAGATTTTGCCCAGAAGCTGTTATCCAGCATGCCGAGGAAAGAAAAAGGGTCGACACTGTAAGTATGAATTCTTTGCTAATACCTGATGTTTTTGTCAGTAAAAAGTTAATACACTACTCACAAAAATTAGTGGTAATCTACATTTCTTTTTATGTGGGCAGGTCCTGACAATATGCTATGCTATGCTTATGCTATGTACCTATCAAGCCTTAAGCCTGTACCTATCAAGGTAATATATGGGCTAAATACTGTAGGTTAATAATCTTAAGATAAAGGATCTTAATGATACAGTCCACAGACTTGTATGTTAATAACTTTCTATGCTGTTCTGGGTTCTATGACATTGTTCTGAACGTTATGCAGCATATACCCAGTAGTTACATTTAAAAAATAATGTGCTGCCCTAAATGCAGAATAATATTTTCTTCTGTTTAATTGGACCTGCAAAAATGTGATATACATGATTTGTTATTATCTGATTCGGGAAAGTAAGGTTCTTTCAAATTTGAGAAACATGAAAGCAGCATGGTGGCACAGTGTGACCTCACAACTCCAAAGACATGAGTTTATATGCCAGTCCATCCCGGTGGCTGCTTCTGTGGAGTTTGCACGTTCTACTCATGTCTGCATCGGCTCCTCCCACATTCCAAAGAAATGCATAAGGTTAAATGGCACCTGTAAAATATGTCGCAGTGTGAGTCAGTAAGCAATTCTGTACTCACACGTTCCAAAGCGTGTGTTAGATTAACTGGTCACTCTAAATTGGCCCAGTATGAATGTGCCTGTCTAGTATCGATGTAACTTTGCTCCTGTATTGAATAGCCAAAACCTGGGTTCAAACTGTAGCCTAAACTTGTGATATAAAGGTTATGGAAGGTAACTGGACCCTGTGATGGACTCGTGCCCAGTACAGTGTGTACCTCTGCTAGGATAGCAGGTTTCCAGATACCTCCCCTCAGCAACCCTGGCCCAGATAAGTGGGGCTTAAACTGGTGGTTGTGCTTTGCTTTGATTTTTAGCTATTTGTTTTGTTTTTATGGTCTCTGCAGTTCTCCTTTTTACTTGGTTAATGGTTGTTGTGTCTGATGTCAGAGTAATGTGGATCATTTACTCTTGATGTTGATGCAATATGGTTCATCTTTGGAAATTTTAAGTTTGGTCCCATGTGACTGTTGTCCTTTAACCTTTGCCAGTGAGCAAGTAAGTTTACCTTTACACGTTTACATTTAATGTAAAGAGCCACGTGTAGTTTTGTAGCAACAGTCTGAGCCTCGGCAACTGATTTTAATGGTCAATGGCAGCGCAATGGTTGTTTGGTAACCTGCCAAAAGCTAGAGCTCGTGAGTAAATTCCTGTTTCTTTAGCATTCCTATGCAAAACTGTCTTCTGTCAGCTTTTTTTGTGGTTAGAAATATTGCAATAAATGTACTGAAATGTAAATAGCTGTACTATTTAAGGCACATTTAAAACTTATTTTAGCATTCTCCTCCAAATAATTCCTGCATATTAAAGGGTTTTACATCACTGTGACGCATCAAAGTGAAACACGAGGGATCACAATAGCAGGAAAGGCTTTGGGGTTAGACTAACACATATTGTGCTACATAAGCAAGAGTTTGATTCCTCTAGCGTAACAGCTCCATGCAACCTTTTTTCACTGTGTTGCAGTAAGTAAAACACCAAGGATTATCAAGGACGAACACAGATACAGCTTTAAAAGGACATCATGTGATACACCCACACACTTCTCTTAATCTCAAGCGACAGTGACGCAATAAATTGTGAAACTGGGGACTAATAAGTTGGTGCCATACTCCTGGAATGTCTGTTTATTCATTTTTACATCACATAAGCATCAGTGCTAACCGTACCACAATGCTCCTACACTACACTGCTCACAAAAATTAGGGAATATTTCATTGTAAAATAGCCTCTACATTTTGTGAGCACTATATGTTGCTGTTATTGCTCTTCAAGCCACTTTGCTCCTTCCCTCAGGATTTAAAAGCTGACCAATTAACATGCGTACATGTACGCGGCACATACCCCCACACACACAAGCCTTATACTCATTATAAAGTGTGCCCTTGTTCAGGACTGCACTGCGAGTTCTCAAATTGCACTCTGAAAACACACAATCTGTTTGCCACTGAGCCTTAAAGGTCTAAGTGGAGTGTACATCAGAGGCTAAGGCTTTGGCCCAGTCCAGGAGCTTGAAATTTTCAGAATGAAGTCTGCAGGGTAACCAGAAGATGTGTTTACACGTTCGCTTGATGAACTGCCTTTGGGATGTTTAAAGGTAGGTACGATTAAATGTAGTATGGTACATGAATAATGCAAATGAAATCTAAATGTCCATGACTTTGAGATCCTTGTTTTGTCTTTTATCATCTTTATGAGGATGCTAGCCTGTAATTTCTCAACCATGACGAGTCACTGACTGGAAAAGATTTATCCCACAAAAAGGCATAGAAACATTTCTAGTTTCCTTAGTAACATTTTAGTGCACTGTAATGTAAACTTTTTACCACAAACAATGCACCGATTTCCATCACGACAACACATTCACATGATGAGATCATTTGCTGAAGAAAAGTCGGAAATTTGTATTTTCATCATATACATTTTTCTGGCACCTGTATTGCTAGTACTTTCAAATCTGTCTGTTAAAACAGCATAGCAGAGAGCCCTTAGCTATTGTAGGGATACAGTGATTTTTACAGTTACTAACTCTGTGTAACAGCACCCAATTCAACACTTTTAATGCAGGGAAAAGGGTTGGACCTCCTTTTGCCTTCGGAGCAGCCTCAATTGTTTGCGGCATAGATTCAACACGGTGCTGGATGTTGATGTTGTCGGCTGCACATCCATTACGCCAAATCTAGCTGCTCTGTTAGACTGAGATCTGGTGACTGTGGAGGGAACTTAAACACGCTGAAAACGTGGGAAACACAGAAACCAGTTTAAGATCATTTAAGTTTTGCATGAAGAAGATGGTACACTGTCATAATAAAGGAATGGACATGGACAGCTGTGGTATTTAAGTGATGTTCGGTTGATACTAAGGAACCAAAAGAGTGCTGAACAAATATCCCCCACATAATTACACCAGCAGAAACCTGGACCTTTGATACAAGGTAGGCTGGATAAATGCTTTTATGCCAAATTCTAATCCAAAAATTGAGACTCATCATACCAGTCTTCTGTTGTCCACTTTTGGTAAACCCATGCAAATTTTAGCCTCAGTTGCTTAGCTGATAAGAGTGGCACCTGGTGTGATCTGCTGCTGTAGTAGCCCATTTGCTTCAAGGTTGAATGTACTGTGCCTTCAGATACGCTTTTCTGTATACCTGGGTTGTAACTAGTGGTTCTTTCAATTTTGGTTGCCTTTCTGTCAGCTCAAACCAGTCTGGTCATATCCTCTCACTTTATATTTTCTCATTTTCAGACCATGCTCTGTAAAATCTAGAGATGGCTGCGCATGAAAATCCCAGTAGATCAGAAGTTTCTGAAATACTCACTAATCTTGACCATGGTTACATACCTAAATGAGTTTCTGCCATGTGATTTTCTAGTTAGATATTGGCGTTAACAAGCAGTTAAACAAGTGTGCCTAATAAAGTGGCCTGGTGAGGGTATAGTACCCCACATCATACCTACATGCTGTCTTTAAGTAAGCCTCTTAGATAAAGCATTTGTCAATTAAAGAAATGAAAAGCACAGTAAACGCTTGATCACCGTTTTAAGACCTTATACTGATAAAATAACGTGTTCGGATCCCGAAGCACTTGTAAAGAAATACAGTTTAATTCAGGGCACGTTCATTCACACTACCTTACTAAACAGTAGCCTAGCCTACGTCACATAGATTCCCCTTTTTAACATACTTTCTAGTAAGGTAGTATAATTTTCGCGCACGCCACATGTAGTTAAGTTTTCCATAATGAGAACACGAGTGTGTTCGGTTTATGATTTTAACAGCTCATTTAAATTCACTTTCACGATTTGTGTTAGTCCGCTTACAGTCAGTCAGTACGCTTTCCTCAGTCCGACTCTCAACAGCGTGTCAACTGCCAGTTTGTTTGAGACCGTGGAACCGTATCATCGCAAACATTTTTTACAGGTTACTTGTCGGTTTGCGAATAGTTTGGAACAAGTGCTAAGGTTTTTAGCTTGCGGATGGTGTTTCGATGCGGCTTATCACATCCTATTCGTGCGGAACAAAATTCCACGTGCTTGGCTGAAACAGATGAAGAGAGACGACGTTTATAAGCCCGACCTCCACGGCCACGTTTACTTCTCCGGCTTCTTCATTTAAGCCACTTTGCTTTGTGAACACACATTCTGCTCGCTGTGAGTCCGCTCAACGTGTTGCGGCTCTGTTTTTTTTTTAAGGCAGACGCGGGAAGGCTGTAAGTCCAAAACACCACAAAGGCTGCTGTGTGTCAGAAGCTGCTCACGGTCAGTATTTGCGCCTTCGTCTATTTTCGTTTTGTCCTTTTGGGATCTTTGTAATCGAGTGAGAGGGCGGTCTTGTCTCATTGTTGCACCATATCTTAAGTTAAATAAGTAGTGCGCTAGCTTTAGCAACACTCAAGTGTCGGTTGTTCCCTCCTCATCCTTGTAGCCACATAACTAGCAGCAGGATTTGTTGTAGTTCATTTACATGATCAGCGCCTTCGGTTATCAGCGGTCCTGTCGGACGTTGTAGGTGAACGCAGCCTACAGCTCAGTGAGGAGGAAAAGAAGAAACACGACCTCGTTTTCCATTTCCCCTAACATTCATGCAGGCGGGAGGAAGTTTGTCATTAGCTGAATCATGGTTTGTCCGACACGAATAGTCCGCTGTTTCTTTTTAGGCGGAATTCGAGCCAGCATGTGCGCGGCGAATGCAAACGTCTATCAGATGAGCTCTAGTGACCAGCTGTTAATGTGAAAGAGTCAACTGATACGTGTATAAACAGCCGTGTTATGTCAAGAAACCTTTCTCATAATGGTGCTAAAATGCCTTTTTATTCTTGCTTACTTTGGCGTATTTCTGCAACCACGCCCGATTCACCACATAGTCCACTAGTTAGGGAGTGTTGTCATTTTCCAGGTTCTAACACAAGTTCTTGTACTGAGCATCTTAACTCGCTCCTGACATCCCATGCTGTATTGTAGCAGTTTAGTGTCCTAATGATCGAGCCAAGTTAATACATAGTGGCATCAGTGTATGCTTTGAAGGACATTGGGAGGAGGACATGATTGTGGACACAATGCTGCTTTCAGGTACTTCCTGTTCCAGTGTCTCAAACAGTCAGAACTGAGGAGCCGGTGAAAAGATACTGTATTGTGGATGCAGTCAGTTGGGAATGACACCAGGGAGCCTTTAGCTACACGTTCTGTCCTGTGTGCTCTGACTGTTCACCTGGTTATAGTACATATCCAGATCTCCCTAAATCCACTGATTAAAGTCAAGGCTTTCTATGACGTTTCTTTGCTTTACGTATATCAGCAATCATGTTTAAGTCTTGTACTTGGAGCTTTTAAGCGTTTCTGTCTGAAGTCAACCTATAGAGGGTGTGCCATGACTCTTAATAGACAAGTTTCAATCTATTGATCAAGCTCGATCAATGTACAGATCTAGTACATTTACATACACACTGCAACGTGTAGTCTAGGCTCGCAGTGTAAACGTGATCTGATAAAATGAGTAGTGGCTTCTCGTTGACTTTTTCCCCTGCCACACAGACATGTATAAACTCACTGGGCGCTTGGTTAGTTACAGCCTGGTAGTACAGAGTTGGATTCACTTGTGCCTTCAGAACTGCATTCATTCCTCTCGACACAGATTCAGCAAGGTGCTGGAAACATTCAGCAGACATTGGTCGATATTGACACGATGGCGTCAAGCAGATTTGTCAGCTGCACATCCATGATGCAACTAATGGGTGCGCTGTGTGTTTGAGATCTGGTAACTGTGGAAGCTATTTGAGTACAGTGAACTCATGGCATGTAGATTGTACACGGTGGTCAAGAAGGGATGGACGTGGTCAGTAACAAAATGGTTTAAATGATGCTCAGCTGGTATTAAGGGAACCAAAGTGTGCAAGAAACTATCCCCCACACCATTATATCACCAATAACCTGGTACAAGACATGGCTCCATCTACCCATTGCATGTAATTAGCTGGGAGAAATCAAGAACTGACAGGCCAGGCAGCATTTTTTTTTTCTTTCGACAGTTGTCCAGTTTTGCCTGTTCATAGCTAATAAGAGAGGCGCCCACTGTGGATTTCCACTGCAGTAGCCTGTTTGTGCCAAAGTTTGTAATGTTGTAAAAGAGATGAGTTACTTTGGCCTTATTGTCAGTTCGAACCAGTCTAGGTACAGGTTTGTGCCATTCTGTGAAATGGGATGTTGAAATGAGGGGGTCGTTGACCAGACATTGCCATAGTCACACAGACTGCAAACTGCTATACATGTCACTCCCTGTTTATACAACGTTGTGGTTCTCCTGTTACAAGCATACATTAATAATCACACACACTGTACAGGGTACAGAGTCAAAAAGCAGAGCACGTGCCACGTTCGGTGTCATGGACTCTTCACAAAGGTTGCCAAAACCATGGTTGAGGTTCCTTTGTCTAAAACGGTCTTCAGACGACCGCTACGTTGATCGTCATCCACAGTTCACTTGGAATTGGGTCACAGTGCTGTGTAAAACTTTTTCTGGGTTTTGGTTGTTGAAGTCTGTGTTTATGATAAGGCAGCAGTGTCCCCCAAACATCAGAATCATCGGAGCCAGCTTCAGTTATCTGTGAGGAACAAGAAAAAAAATTGAGGTTTCTGTGTTGATTGAATGTTTGAACCACGAGAGATATTGCAAATCTGATCTTGCAACAGTCGATTTCTGAGACAATTCTGGTCTTCTTTGATATGCTACATGACCAACTTCCCATTGGGGAAAAAGTTGCCCATGATCCAACATGGCGATATTCAGGATGGCTGTTACACTGTAGACATAGATAGGCTTCCTCACCCATTCCTTTGTTGGGGTATGCTGATATGTAATTTTCCCTTTTGTTTCTGAAATAAAAGGATGTCCTGTGTCTTTTAACTCACCCTATAACATAAACATGATGGAGAATCTGATCCTGTGAGCTAGCCTGACTCTGTCTTGGTGTGTATCCAGTTTAAAATGCTTTTGCTAAAATAAAAAGCACTACATGGTGTAACTCCACCATGTTTATCTGACCTTCTTTTTTCGTACCTTTAGGCCACCTGCTTGTTCCCACAGTTATGACAAAGTTTTGGAACTCTTTAACCAAATATTTTTTACTCTATTCTTCGACATTTCATTCTTGATCCCATCCTCTAAACTTCAGTCTTTAAAAGGCTTTTCTTATTTCAAGCTTTACTTTCCTGATCACTCAGACTGAGTTGGTGAGCAATGTTTTTTTTTTTTTTTTTTTTTTTTTTTTTTTACACACCTATATAACATGACTTCATAACGTATACAATCATGCCTCAGCACTCGACCACCTCGGAACTCGTCAAATTATATTCCCAACGATTTTGCCAAGAAATAATGGTCTTAGCTCTCGACGTACATGCTTAAACTTGTCGAGAAGCATGACTCCTTCCTATGTCCACCCTGTAGAACTATAACATAAACATGCCTCACATTCTGCACAAAACCAAGAGGGAGTGAGTCCACTTGAAGAAACAGTGCATTTTACCGTGACAACCGATACAATAAAACCTTCTTTAACACTTTTTAAACCTTTTAAGCAGGGAGCAAATTTTTCAGTTTTGCAAGTCTTGGCAGAAGCCCAATGCGTTTTGGCACGTAGACATGGTCAAGTTGGCTTGTTGTAGTTCAAACTGAGCATAAAAATGCAGAAGGAAGGTGATTTAAAAATCTGATGATCATCTGGGATTTTACCAATTTGAGCATTGTTTAAACACCGCAGATTCAGAGTATTTTTGCTGACCATATCCACCCGTTTATGACCACATTGTACACTGTCTTCATGCCATGTCTTACAACTCGGAGGATCTCAAACTGGTTTCTTGAACATGACGATGTACTCAGATGGCCTCCTAAGTCACTAGGTTTCAATAGAGTAGAGCGCCTTTGGAATGTGGAGGAACGGGAGATTTGATAAATCAGCAGCAACTGGGTGATGCTGTTGTGTTACTCTTGTCACATCTCAGAGGAATGTTTCCAGAAACTTCTTAAATCTATGCCATGAATGTTTAAGTCGGCTCTGAAGGCAACGGGGGATCCAACCCAGTATCAAGGTGTACCTAGTAAACCAGTAACCTGGCTGGATAATGTTACCCTGGGCGTACATGTGTATAACCATGCACGTTGTATTACAATATTTAGTTTGTACACTCTAAATTTGCAGAAATTTCAGGTACTATTTGTGTGGTGGTCCATTCTCAGCACTGCAGTGACCCTGGTATGGTGGCGGTGCGTTTGTGTGTTGTGCCGCTGAGAGTTGATCAGACACAGCAGTGCTGCTAGAGGTTTTATACACTGTGTTCACACACTGTGCACTCTATTAGACACATCTACCTAGTTGGTCTGCTCGTCTGTTGTTGCACAGTTTGATAGTCACCCTCTAGTCTTTCATCAGTGCTCATAGGATATTTCCCATAGGAAGCTGATAGCTAGACATTTCTGTTTGGCTGACTGTTTTCAGTCCAGCACTGACTCAGAAGTGTTTAAAAAAAAAAAACTCCAGCAGAACTGCTGTATCTGATCACCTCGTACCAATACACAAAGCGGCTGTTTTCAGATTTATACGAAGCACAAGAGCCCTGGTTTTATCCACCTTACATCGATTCAGTGCGAACCCCGTGGGTGACGTGACGAACATAAGTGCACATATTAATAATGCATATATCTTACCACATATCTTTTGAATACTGCATATTCTTTTGTCCCTGGCATTGCACCTCAGCAGATATCCAAATGAAACAGCTTGTATAATTCTATTGCTGGAAAAGCACTTTCTGAGACTGTTGTATCAAATGGGGACTGTTGGGTATAGCTGCAGCTGCAGTGTTTCAAAAGAAGCTTCAAACAAAAGATTTAAATTTCACTGTTGGCAGAAAATGTATTTGACATCTGAAACCTTTGCCTGATTCTATGCACATTAACACTGCACATTTTCTGTTTGTCCCTCTAAGAAGAGAGTAAGTACCATGTACATATCTCCCAGTTTGTTCCAATCTCCTGTGGGTGGCACGTGGGTGGCACAGTCGCCTCACAGCAAGAAGGTCCTGGGTTCAGTCTCAGGGTGGCGTGTCCTTTCCATGTCTGCGTGAGTTTCCTCCAGTTTCCTCACACAGTCCAAATACATGCACTTGGTCCTGATCTGAGTATATATGTGACTAGCTTGGAAGTAACCTTGTGTTCAGATCTACATTACATTACATTACATTACATTTGGCAGACGCTTTTGTGCAAAGCGACTTACAATAGTTAAGTACAAAAATAA
>JAUZST010002592.1:0-17902 GCA_034779995.1 Parotocinclus haroldoi | reverse complement strand
AGTGTATCAGATGCTTATTTTCCTCACTGTGTGTATATAAATATATATGCCTTGATTTAATTATAGTATGGGGTAGAGGACCAGTAATCCATGAAGTCTAAATGTACAGAGTGACAAATCATGTCAAGATAAATAGATTCAGATTCACATTTTAAACCACCATTTAATTATATGAACTAATGAACTAATGAAGACTGAAGACTGCTGTATGAAGCAAACCAGGACAACCCTAATGAAAGAAATGAATGGTAAATGAAATGAATGAATATATCATTAGATGGATGATTAAATGACAGATGAGGTAATAAATGAACAGAAATGGATAAATTAACTTCCATTAATATAGCGTCAGAGCTTCTTGTACAAAATTTGAATATGTCTACCTCACACAATTCACTTATTTTACCACACATAACTGTGCATACACTGGAGGCCAAAAGTCAAAAGTCTGATAGTCTGTTTGGATCTGTATGGAGACGGATCCATACTGCATAAGAGCCAAAACGCAACTCAAAGCTTCGTAACAACGGCTGGAAACCCCATCAAGCCTTTAGTAGACAGTGTCAGTAGAAAAAGTATGGGAAATTTAGAACTAGCAGCAAATTTGAGTTGAATTGGGAAATTAAAGTGTTTTTAATCCATTTGTTCAGGTGTTTATAATCAATAGGACAACAGCCAGGTATGAGATGGAGCGTCCTGATGTATTTAAAGAGCAAGGGTCTATCAATGTCTAATGTCTAGTCTAATTGTAGAAAGAGTATCATGGCACAAACGCCTCGTCGGCGTGAAAAATGCAACAAAACCTCTGATTAGTTTCAGGAGAACACTGGGTAACACTTCCCATGCACAAGGCAGAAACTTTTATTTGAAAAGAAGTTTGCAAAATAATTTTATGAACAGGTGATAATTATGTGCATTACGTATACGGAAAAGAAAATACTCTCTCAAATACTTTCTCATTGCTCAAGTGTTGGAGCCTTTACTGTGAAACATGGTGATGTTTGGGTATCATTGCTCAGTCCATTGTATCCCTGCATCTTTGCCACCAATGAGGGAATGATGAATTGCGAATTATTAAAAAATATATATTTCATATTCAGAAAAATTGTCAGGCGTCTGTCTTTGAACTGGACCCAAGAGAATGTGGGTCACATAAACATGACAGTGACCCCAAGTTGTTCTGCTAAAGAATGGTTCAATAAGAGTAACTTTAATGCTTTGAAAGTCCTGACCTTTGTCCATTAGAAGCTGTACATTGTGGAACATGTGAAGAAACCCATATAATATCACACAGTTGAAGCTGGTTAGTTTTTGAGGAACAGTATTTTCTGCGACAAATAAATGACCAGGTATAACGTTTGTCTCATTTGTTTAATCTCTTTTAGGGAATTCCAGAATAGGTAACATCCCGTTGTCCAGGAGGGAGCTGAGCAGGGTCCGTAAGGGAATTTTATCAAATGCTGGGTTGTTTTTCTCATTCATCTCACTACTTTCATCACTTAGCTGTAAAAATGGCTTCCTTTGAACGTTCATACTGGATCAGAGCAGCATGTAGCATTGTACTCTTATACACCTACTGAAGTAGTTCAACAATTTATGGCTGAGCATACGACGTTGCTGGCATTGCTGATATCCAAACAGACAAAATATGCCTGTGCTTATTTTTCTATATTAGCAGTGAAGTGCAGATAATAAATACAGCTCGTGTTTAAAAAAAACCTGCTTATCAGTCCCGATGTGCTCCATAATGGCAGGATAGAGTCCCAGTCGTGCCACGGGCTGCAGCTGGCTGAGTTCTTATTAGAGGTGATGGATGGCAAGTCTTTGGCTCATTCTTTCTCATTTTAGCTCTCTCTCACTCTGTCTCTCTCTTTATTATCATCTCCAGTAGAAATGACCAGATGTGTTTTTCTGTGTCGGTGACTGTGTATGGCAGTGTAATGAGGTCATAAGAAAATAGTGCAACAGCTGGGATTTCACTCTCACCTATGCTAAGTGTGAATGTGTTTCCACCCTGGGTGAGATTGCACCATCGCTGACCCTTTCATACACTGTCAGGCATGGGGAAAGTGTGTTCTAGCTTCCTCTCTGACACCACATGCTACCTGTGAGGGGTGTTAATAAGAAATCCAGTCCAGACATGCTTTTATCTCAGTGGAGATTGGCAGTTCAGTTCCAACCACTGGAATCCATGCTGTCTGCTAAATTAGGAAGAACTCTTAGAAAAGAAAGTTCCTAATGGGTTCTTGTATTAAAACCCCCCCCCCCCCCCCACACACACACACACGGATTGCACCTAGGGTTTTCTGGAAGTAGACGGTGTTTTGAACACCATCTGACCATCACCAGCACCCTCCATCGGATATATGAGATCAACTTTTGTTTCATCCAGTTGTTATTTAAGAGGTAGTTATTTTGATTTTTTTATTTTTCAAAATGGGACATGGTGGCTTAGCGGCAATGTACTGGAATATGAACTAGAAGGTAGGGATCAAATCCCAAATCTGCGAGCTGCCCCTGTTGGGTCCCTGTGCAAGGCACTTAACCCAAATTTGCTTGGACTGTAAGACTGTATAAATTGTAAGTTGCTCTGGATGAGCGTATCTGCTAAATGCTGCAAATGTTAATGTAAGTGAATCTCGCCCAAACTGCTCATAACAGGCACATAGAAATAATCGAAAAATTATTAGAGTGGTATGACCAGGCTAACAAACAGGTGTATGCCAAATAGTAGATAAATATCTATTTAATAAATAAACACAATTGGATTAATAATCCAATTCAAAACGCTACTCTGCATTTTCTTGGTTGCTTTAGGACTGATTGAGAGTGGTACTGACCAATCAGAACTGCTCATTAGAATAGTCTCTGTCTCCATGTTTGTGTGATAATAATTTGAACTGTCTGGTAATGTTAGCCTATTAACAAACGGACTGATAGCTGACTGACGGTGTATTAATGAATATTTCTGAGGTTCCTTACGAGGGTTTGGCCATGGTGACCTGGATCCTTCAGACACATTTCAGGAAGGTGCTACGTATTCTTCATTCTTAAATAAACATCACTATATAATGCTAATTTACATAGGTATCATCAAATGGTGAATCCAAGTCTACCCACAAAGCAATGGACCAGTTTCTGGAAAGTAACGTAGGATGGACTTTATCTTCAAATAAGCTTGGGATTGGGTGAGTTTGGTGTTTGTTTTAATGTTTTGACTGCCCTGGCATAACCTACTGTATACATAAGTGAAACTAACTTTGCTGAACAGTTATACTTGTAGGATTCGTGGATTCTTTTCGATGAGATATATTTTAAAATTTATCGTCAATGTCAAGTTGAACTTAAGTCTACAACTTTCCTGGGTAGCGGTGTGTGTGTGTGTGTGTGTGTGTGTGTGTGTGTGTGTGTGTGTGTGTGTTCTGGCCTTCGTGTGCATAAGAGGATGGTATGCTGAGCCTACAGATGAAAATGAATGAACTCACTAAATGAATGTGAACTAATTTAAGTTATAGCTTAGCGTGAATATACAGTTAGTGGGGGAACAAACAAAAATGTACTACTTAGACTAGGACAGGCACATACACTTACGAACACCATATACAGCTTATTACAAAGAAGGAGCTTACACAACGTACACACAAACAACTGTTAACACGAGTAACTCGCACAGAAAAGTCTCTAAACACTTCAACCGAGTTCCCTTGAACAGACCCTTGTCCAAATGTTAGCTAAAGAGCAAGTGATCACACAACCAGTAAGATACAGACACACATGGAAGATGGGCCTCTGCTCTAATCCCACCTCTGTTTGTGGATCTGCAATGCTGATCGAGTGTTTACGGCCTGCAGCATGTAGAGTTATATAGAGACTTATATAGAGTTATATAGATTTCTGTTTCCTATCAGAATTTATTACAAGTATTAAGTCTTTGGTCATTATTTCAGACAACTGTGGACTGGATGATCATTAAACAGGACTGCAGCAGACAAATGCTAAACAAGCTTACTAATTAAATATAAACAAAGCGGAACATTGTGTACTTAACGTATCTGGTCAAACATTTCCTTTAAATACCGTCAACTGAAATATTAAAGGTCAACGATACATATACTGCTCACGAAAATTAGTGGATATTTCCAAATGAAATATCCCATAATGGAATATCCAATCATTTTTATCACACACTAGGACTTCCACCCAGTCTGACGTGCTCTTTAGCGATAAGGGAAGTGGTGTTGTGATCTCCTGAGACCTTTTTGTCTTATTCAGCGTGCTGACTAATGGTAATTAGCGCTCCAAATTCCCTGATTCAGTCGAGTGAAAGGCCACCATCTGCCGCTCCGATGACTCATGAGTCCCATTTCTTCAGAAGGACAAATCACTGCCACTAACACTTCCAGGTGTGCAAACAATGCCATTGAGAAGCCTTACATATGCCAGAACCATTGTTATTATTAAATACAGTTTAAAGGTGTTCTGTTGGGCCTTCAGCCTCGACCATTTTGGATTATTTATGGCAGCGAGAGCTCAGTTAATAAAGAAACAGCGTGGCAACAAATATGGACCCCTCTCAATTTTTACCTTTAAATGTAGCTTGAGGACCAGGTTCTGAACTCAGTTGACTTAGATTGAACCTGAAGGAGAAGCAGCTGCCAGTGGAGGTGAGGTTTATTAATTTGGCTTCGATAATAATTATTATTTTTAATCATATTATTTGTAAACATGGCCACTAGGTAAATTGGAAAATGGAAAATTGGTAAATAAATGCAGAAATCCGAGTTTGGAGTACTGTGGAGCGAGGAGTTGCTAGTTTGTCCACCAGTAAACGCTCAGCTCTGGGCACGGGTGAAAGGATGATAGCCTTTTGACCATGGTGTGAGAGCTATAGGAGAAACTGTTAGAGAGCAGATAAAAGATCGTACCTAGATGGGATTAGTGCACTGGGTAAATTAAGAACTTTTGAGTTGATTCACACTGGTGTGTCTCTGAGCTTGGTTGTTCCGGCACGTCTTTATTTCCTCACATGTCTGATGCATGGGGAATGCAGCTTGTGTTCCTTTTGCGTACTATCTCCACTATCCAAAGCTTTAAAAGCTACTATGAATGTTCTATGTGTAATAATATGACATAGCTGGCTTTATATTGTAAAATATTCATATAGTTAAATATATTTGCATATTCATGGTAAGAGTGTTGCCATTATGAAATGCCTCACAGAAAGAAGGTCCTGAGTTCAGTGCCAGGGTGGAGCGGCCCGGCTCTTTTCTGTCCTCCATGAGACATGCAGACTCCACATTGATCCCGAGACCTTCTTGCTGTGAGGCAGTGGTGCTACCCACCGAGCCACCGTGCCGCCCACATATGAGCCTTCCATATTACTCCGGCTCTATTGATTTCCTCCCACAGTCCAAAGACATGTGTGTTGGGTTAATTGGTGTCTCTAAAGTGGCCCTTAGTGTGTGACTGTGTGTGTCCCCCCTACGATGGATTGGCGCCCCATCTAGGGCTGTTCCTGCCCTTGCGCCCAGAGTTGCCGGGTGGGCACCGGCTGACCCGCGACCCCGTGTGGATTAAGCGTCAGATAATGGATGAACTATTCATATGTGCGTTAGCTTGGGTGATGAGAGCAAAATGAAAGCTACGGCACTGGATTATGGTCACATGCTTAGTGAACCTCAAAGAGCGCTCAGATAAAATACCAAAATTGTTTGAAAAGGCAGTTTTGTCACAATAGGGTATAATAGATCATAGCTGTCTTCAGGAAAAAATCTTTAGTAAAAGCTCTATTTGAGTACAGAGTCAAACGACTCACACAAACGACTTACAAAGCACACAAACTGTATTTCTATAAAAACAAGCAGTGGGGAGTTAACAGCTGGGGTATAGACTTAAAGGAACTGGGTAAGAATAACTTGCTTTGTAATTCCAAACAGAGGCAAGATATTTAAACTGAAGAACAAAAGCGTGTGTGGGATAAACTGCTTCCCGTTGATCGATTACTTGCACAACCAATTTAGACTTTGGACACAGAAGTGCTGAGTGCGGAGTCTACCTGAACTCCTCTCTTAACTCATATAACCAGCAGCTGTGTTGAGAGCAAATCCCTGCTCTGCCAAGGTCCAAGATACCAATGGGCAAAACCTAAACCTTCAACTCTTAGCCTAGTTGTAAGTGGCCTAATTTAAAAAAAGCTTGATGCATTTGACTTTTAATTTTAAGGTTGTGAGAACAAACCAGGTTGCTGCTTCTGCTGGTTCCCTGGTCTCTTAAGCCATCAAAATTTTAAACCCTCAAACTGCTTAAATTATTGTTAAGCCACTTCGTGTAATGTGCGTCTATTTCAGAAATGCATGGTAAATGCCCTGGGTTACAAATCTAAGCCTTGTCAAGTCAATCTAGCTTCCGCTTTTGGGTCCGTTTAAAACCGCGACTAAATAGTGAACAAATATGGATCCTCCCATCAATATTTTTTTACAGATCCATCATGTTTTCTGTCAAATAAAAGTGCTTTATGATCGGCGTGTGTCTCAGTAGTATGACATTCCTGATTGACGTATTGCTCGGAGCAAGAACGATGGAGTGAAGGTGCTCATGAAGGAGAGAGATGATTGATGGCAGGGGAGTGGCTATTAGTTTTGTTTTCTGATCTGAGCCAAAGGCAAAAGAGGAAGTTTAGATGAGAAAGGGAATAAGATCAATGATATGTGAGTAAGAGAGAGACAGACAGACAGACAGACAGACAGATAGATTGACAGACAGACAGACAGATAGATTGACAGATAGACAGATAGGATTTCTACAAGAAAAAGTTGGAGTGAAAGTTTGTTTTAAATGATTCAGGAATATTATATATTACATGCAGAAACAAGGGCAGCACGGGGGCTCGGTAGCACTGCTGCCTCATAGCAAGAAGGTCCAGGTTCAAGGTGGAGTGACCTGGGTCCTTTCTATGTGGAGTCTGCATGTGCTCCCTGTGTCTGCTTGGATTTACTCTGGGTACTCCGGTTTCCTCCCACAGGCCAAAGACATGCGTGTTAGGTTAATTGGTGTCTCTAAACTGGCCCTTAGTACGTGATTGTGTGCATGACTTTGTGTGTTTGTGCCCTACAATGGATTGGCATTGGCATTGGATCTAGGGTTGTTCCTGCCCTTGCACCCAGAATAGCCGGGTAGGCACTGGCTGGCGGCTGCAGTTATTGTTTTATAAGAAAAATTCAATAGATTTGTGTAATGCATTACTCTACAAAAAACGTATTGGCATTCTTGGTAAAGACATATTTTAGAATATATTTAACATATTTTATTGTTCTTAGAAAATTAAATCTTGTTTTCATATATATATATGTGTGTGTGTGTGTGTGTGTGTGTGTGTGTGTGTATGTTAGAGATGCTGCTGATTCCGATACTGTTCTTTGATTTAGTTATAATAAGTGCTGCTGGTTACGTGATGTGGAAAAAAGGAACAATACAATTATCTTAGACAAAAACATGTTTTTTACTTACCTTTTCCAAGAAAAAATATACAAAATACTTTAAGCACAAACATTCTGCCACCACTGATAAAGGCTGGTCATCTAACGCAAAGAATTCAATTATTTTTCGCATTATTTGCTTAGCCTCATACGGGCGAGTGTTGCCAAGTGTGGGCCTTCTGACTCAAAAACTCACCATACTCCACCAAGTGTTTGTTTGGTAAATGACATATACAATTTTTATGTGCTTTCCCCACGAGGTATTTTTCGTCGCATGAGTTGATGGATGCAAACTCCACATCACCCTCACAGACTGTTTAAAAGTTCCACACTGCAGACGTTTGGTTATGATTTGCTGCCGCACGCCTGCGCAGTGTAACGGAAAGGGGGCGGGGACACAACACTGCACACAGGGCCTCTGCTGGCTGCAATACAGTTGATCGGTTTTTGTGATCTGCAATGAAAGGCATAGATCACAAACGGCCGATAATGATTGGTGGCCGATCGATCGGAACACCACTAATATATGATAATGTATGTCAGAAAAGTGAGTACACCCCTCACATTTTTATATCTTTTCTATCACACCACCTTTGGGTCCACTGGCTTTTCATGTAGGAGTGCCAGCAATGCTGATGAAAATATGTGGGGGGGGGGGGGGGGTTCAGCCTGTCAGTGCTTAGGCCATGTGGTTGTCATACCAGAAGGAAGCCTCTTCTATAGATGCACAAGGAAGATCACAAACAGTTTTCTGAAGACAAGCAGACTAAGCACATGAATTACTCGAACCATGTGATGTGGTCTGATGAGAGCAAGATAAACTTATTTAGTTCAGATGGTGTCAAGCTTGTGTGGTGGCAACCAGGTAAGGAGCACAAAGACAAGCGTGTCTTGCCTACAGTTAAGCATGGTGGTAAACATGACATGGCTTGGGGCTGCATGAGTGCTGCCGGCTGTGGGGAGCTACGGTTCTTTGAGGGAACCATGGATAAAAAACATGTAGTCTGACATACTGAATCAGAGCATGATCCCCTCCCTTCAGACACTGGGCCACAAGGCAGTATTGCAACATGATAACGACCCCAAACACACCTAAAAAACAAGCAGTTTTGAGTATCTGTGGAGGAACGTGAGGCTGTTAACCACCAGCTTTGTGATGTCACCATGGAGGAGTGGAGGGGGATTCCAGAGGCAGCCCGTGAAGCTCTAGTAAACTCCATGCCAAAGGGTGTTAAAGCACTGCTGAAAAATAATGGTGGCTACAAAAAATATTGACACTCTGAGCACAATTTGGCTGTTTTTACTTAGGGGTGTACTCACTTAAGTTGCTGGCGGTTTAGACATTAATGGCTGTGTGTTGAGTTATTTTGAGGGCACAGCAGATTTATAGTTATAGTTATACAAGTGTTGTCCTATGAAAAGATATAATGGTTCCCCCACTTACAAACAATCAATAGGTCTGTAATTTTTATTATAGATACACTTCAACTGTGATAGACAGAATCTATAAAAAAAAGTCCATAAAATCACTGACCTGTTAGTTTTTCTTTAAGAAGCTCCTGTTCTGCACTCATTACCCTGTATTACTTACACCTGTTTGAACTCCTGTACTACCTGTATAAAAGACCCCTGTTCACACACTCCAACTATTCCACCATGCCCAAGACCAAAGAGCTGCCCAGAGGCAAGCAGCTTGGTGAGAAGGCAACAACTTGGAAACATGGAAACAACATACTTTGGGGGTGCTTTTCTGCAAAGGGCACCATATTAAAGGAAGGATGGCTGGGGACTTCGCGAGACTTCGGCCAACAACCTCCTTCCGTCAGTAAGAGCATTGATCGTGGCTTGGTCATTACAATGGCTGGGAAAACACAGTCACAGCAACTTAGTAGTGGTAAGAAGCATTTCAAAGTCCTGGATTGGAGTCTCCAGAACTGAACCTGGAAGATCTGCAGAAGATCGGTATGAAGGAATGGGCCAAAATTTCTTGGTCAAGAACTACAGGAAATGTCTGACCCCAAACAAAGGTTTTTGTACCAAATATTTATAAGGTTTTCTATTGTATCAAATACTTATTTTTTTGTAATAAAATGCAAATTAACTATTTAAAAGGCATACAATGTGATTTTCTACGATTTTCTATCGAAGTGTACCTACGATAGAAATGACAGACCTGTCTACTCTTTGTAGGTGGGAAAACCAGCAGAGTATCAGATGCTTCTTTTCCTCATTGTATGTAACTGAATTGCTAAAAAATGTTTTGAATCTGCCTGTCTGCTTGTGTGTCTGTTATCGCAGCCGTATGGTGTGTAGCAGCATGTCATTTAGTGGTATTACTGGTACGAGCAGTATAGGCATCCCGCTGAGTCTAAGGCACTGACCTCCAGCTGAATATAATGATTAAACTTCAGCTACCAGACCATGACCACATACACAATGAAGTCTACAGTTAGCTGATCAATACAAATCAATCCGAGTCTTGCTGTTGCATGCTTTCCCTCTCAAACATGCCCGCTTCAACTCAGTTCCACTGTGTCTATGAAGGTCTTTGAAATCTCTCTGAAATCTTACATTATTACTGAAAGGTGCCGTACAGTATATTTCCAAATGTATTTAGACACCCTTTCTAATCAGCAGCATTCACTGCTAACAGGTTCATTACTTAAAGCATACAGGCAGTAGCAGGTGTTGTACTGCGCATAATTGGTTGCACCTCCAACATAGACACTAAGTTCATAAAGAAACAGTTTGTTAACATGAAGAACTTGGCTCTCTTGCACATAGCTGTGTCCGTAACTCCTTCAAACACATTGGAGAAGAACTGGAATGCCAACTGGGAGTCCAATGCTGGAAACTGACTTCAAAGTCATGTTCCAAAACCTAGTGTTCTTAGAAAAGTGAACTCTGTTATAGAAATATACCCATAATTATGTAAGTTGCTTTGTGGTTCATGCGTTGTGGTTTCTAGTCACTTGTACTGGATGTACAGTATTTAGATACATGTGGTTCTAATATAGATTCATGAGTCCTGATAGTTCATTTTGAAATATCCCCCAATTGTTATAAGCAATGTTTTAAAATAAAATAAGAAATTGTGAGCAGTAAATTGTTTTGAATCAAGGGTCCTTTCATTTGGAATCAGGCTCTAAATTATTCCCCTATAACTGACCCCCTAATTATCTCCTTATAGGTAATTGCTAAAAGGTTTTTTTAAGTACATTTAATATATCATTTTACTGTTTAAGTGTAAAAACTGTGGTCTTACCCTTCAAAACCCAAAACCAAATAAACAAGCCTAGATTTATTATTATACTTTTAGGTAGGATGGTGTGTTTTGCTTGATTATATCCAGTGTAATTATGTAATTATGTAATCATGTAATTCATGTGTTTTTAAACCAACGATTTGTATTTTCTTATTACAAGAGAAGAACTTGCTTTAGGGCAGCACGGTGGCTCGGTGGGTAACACCACCGCCTCACAGCACATCCTGGGCTCAATCCCAGGGTGGAGCGGCCTGGGTCCTTTCTGTGTGGAGTCTGCATGTCCTCTCTGTGTCTCAGTGGGTTTACTCCAGGTACTCCGGTTTCCTCCCACGGACCAAAGACATGTGTGTGTTAGGTTAACACTAATAAGCTAGTGTATGACTGTGCTCATGACTGTGTTTGTGTGTGACCTTCGATAGATTGGCACTCCATCTAGGGCTGTTCCTGCACTTGCACCCAGAGTTGCCGGGTGGGCACTGGCTGGCTCGCGACCTCATATTTTTTTTATATTGTATATTGTATATTGTTTTATATTGTAGTAAAATCTACTGTTATGCTTAAAAAGAAAAAGTATTACACTTAAGTAAGTAACCAGTGCAACCTAGCCTTCAGGAGCTGTTCATTTGTATATTCTGTTTGACTTAGCAGTAATAAATGTAGCATATTCAATTTGTATTGGATCATTTTAACGAACCTAGTTAGTTCAGTTAAATTATTTTCAAGCCGTATTCTGTGCCCACAATGTTTTTTGTAAGGGGTCTCATGGCTCCCTTGTTGTGGCCTTAACACTATTTCAAAGCCAGCTCTGCACTGAAGCCTCTAACCAGAGAGCGCTGCAGAGGCTAAAGAGCAAGCGTGAGTCAAGCTTCTTAACTACATTACCCACAAGTCACGGCGCGGTCACGTGGTGTTAACAAGCTGCACCTGGCACGTTATTTAAAACGGCCAAGCGGTAGGGGATAGCGCGAGCTGCTGTTTTGCGATGCTGCCTGTAAGTGGATTGACTGCGGGTGTTTGTAAACGAGCTGGAAAAGGAAAGAAGAAAGCACAGCAATGAAAGCAAAGGCAGCATCACAGCTGTGATAAGCACGGCGTGAGAGTTGAAAACTATTCTGGCAGGAGATGAAAGTTTAAAGAGGTAAATTTTGTCAAGGTGAGACATGGGTGATGAAGTGTAGAGAAACTAAAGGCAGTGAGTTGTGTTTCAAGAGTCATGCTAATGAAAGTTATGCCATAGTATACGTTTAGAACTGTCTAGAATTGAAGCAAATAATGTGCAAGTTCAGACCTGAAAAAAAAAAAAACTAATATAAAAGGAATATTTATAAATGTTATGTCTGAAGAAACTCAAATATAACCAACATGAGTTTGGGAGAATCAAACTCATGCAAGGCATTTTGAGTCCTGTGTGGCAGATTCTTTTTTTTTTTGGTTTGTTTAAATAGTATTTGGTTTGATTCCAGTCTTTATCACAGCCCTGAAGTCTAAGTGTGCATAAAGTAAGAACAGCAAGACTGCCTGCACAAGATGCTGAATCAGACACATCCACTTAACACTGTTATTTACTCTCAGGAAATAAAGCACCAACTTGGCAAGGCTGCACATCTTGATTGAACGCCCTTTATTCAGAGCACAAAGACAAGTGTAGTGTTCAGAAGAACAGTATCAAAGTATCAATCAGTATCAACTTATCAAACTAAAACTTAAATTCTTTTAAAATTCTTTTAGCAGAAAGAAAATGCTTATTAGAAGCAAAATGTCGGACTGCTTGTTACTATGCATTAAAAAAATCAACATGGGGTCGCGGGCCAGCTGGTGTCCACTTGGGCAACTCTGGGCGCAAGGGCAAGAACAACCCTAGACGGGGCGCCAATCCATCTTGGGGCATGCACACACACAGTCACACACTAAGGGCCACTTTTAGAATGACTAATTGAACCAACATGGATGACTTTGGACTGTGGGAGGAAACTGGAACTCCCTGAGTAAACCCATGCAGACAAGAACTGACTGGTTCTGCAGTGGAAGTAGAATGTATGCTTGATAACCCTGACATCTCTGGATCACTTCCCCTCTCATAGTTGCACAAACACACTGTCCTTCTCTCGTTTGAGCCTCGCTGTGTTTATAAAATAGATAAAATTATTATAAGGGAAGGGCTTTTTTTTGCCAGGCTTTCCATAAAACCTGGTTTTGGCTCTAGTTTGCCCAGAGGTTAAAACCAATATCACTGTCTTTGGCTAAAGCAGCCAATACTTACAGCAATAGTTCAACAGCAGGCGAGTGAAAGTCCATGTCTTTATCAGTTATTATTAACATGGCGACTAAATACACTGCCCACAAACGTTAGAAAATATTTAATTATGGGTCATTTATTTTAGAAATGCGTTTTATAAATACGTAAGCAGTATAAAGTTCAGCAAAGGGATTTTAAAATGACTCTTATGTACATTGTAACGGTCCTGGAAGTGGAGTGTTCTGCATGCTTGTATCAGAAAGGAGGACCATGGAGCGGGTTGTCTTCTTCCACTGGCGGTTAGTTACACGCATTGTTAACACACAAGCTGTAAAAACATTTTTATTAGTAATAAATCTACCTTGATTTACAATACAACTTTAGCCATAGAAAACAAAAAAGTCAAAATAAACCAGTTATTCATTTGAATACATACAGTATTGTACAAGGAACCAATCATGAGACATTTGAGACCTAAATGCGCTTTGAAAAATAGGTTTAAGCAAATGTACACATTCCAATTCATGGTTCAGTAGATATTTAGTAACCCGCCGCAATACACTTGAATGGATTAGCTATTTTTGGCAAATACAGACATTCTATTGTCATTTTTTTAAAAAGAAAGATGTTAAAACGTGTAGTGCTTTTTTTTTTGTTTGTTTTTGTTTGTTTGTTTTGATTAGCTTAGTCTCGTACTGAATGTGCGTGTTAAATGTAAAATGGTTTACTATCATGTTGTGGTGAGTGCATAATGGATATTATTTGTTCAGAATATTTTTGTTTTATTTTGCTTTCCAGAATTCCCACCTGACCTTCCCTCACTCAGTGATGCATAAATAATGTTTCTGTAGCACAACGAAACCTAAAGCACAAGGTTTCGACTTCAGCTTTATCCTGCTCATGATATATATTATATGATATACAGCCACCGGCTACTTCGTTAGGTACGCCTTGCTAGTACTGGATTAGGCCCCCTTTTGCCCTCCCGACTGCTTTAGGCTCTGAATCTTTCCAGCATCTTGTAAATAATTATGATCCATTTTAACGCATCCATGAAGCAAATCTCTCGTTCCACCACACACACCAAGCTTCCCTTACAGTAAAACATGTTTGAATAGTTTTATTAGAACGTTCAAAACTTTCAGCCATCAGAAATGCTTTTTATAGAGCAGAGTACGTGAAGGATTTGTTTGAGAAGATTTCACCTGTTTAGGTCCTCTTGGTCTAAAACAGATGATCTAAACAAATAATTATGTACGGGTTTTTTTTTTTCAATATCTGTGGATGCCAAATAATAGCCCAGATGTTGCTGATGTGGCAATAATCCCAACTAAACAAACCACATACAAAAGGTGCTTTATTCGTCATTTTTGAGACTCTGGATTCCATTTGAGTACAGTGGACTCAGTCATGTTTAAGAAACCAGTTTAGGATGAGTCTGCATGTCCTCCCTGTGTCTGTGTGGGTTTACTCTGGTTTCCTTCCGCAGTCCAAAATCATGCATGTTAGGGTAATTGGCATTGACTTGAGTATATACTGCATGTATGACTAATCCTGACATGACCTTGGGTGTAAATGTAGCCTGGTGTGCGTCGCCGAAATGGCCACTGGTGCAAGTAGCGACCTTAAATAAACAAAACCAATTTTAAAATGTGGCACATCAGAGATGGTAAACTATGGTCATAAAGGGACGTACACGGTTAGGAACAAAGCTCAGACTGGTTTTGGTGTGCCAATAATATATCCCCACACCATTACACTGCCAGCAGCCTGAGCACTAATACGAGGCAGGATGGATCCATGATTTCATGTCGTTTATGCCAAATTCAGACTCTACTATCCGAATGCTGCAACATGAATGGAGACTCCTCAAACCAGACAATGTTTTAGCAATCAGTACTGCATTTTCCAATTTTGGTGAGCCTGTGCAAATTGGAACCTCAGATGACTGTTCTAAGCTGGTAAGTGACCTGATGTGGTACCCCCGGCCTTCTGCTGTAGCCCATCTGACTAAAGGTTCATCAGGCTGTGTGAGAATCTCCCAATAGATTAACAGTTTGTTAAATACCCATCTAGAAACAACGACCATGCCAATTTAAATTATTATTATTTTTTTTTTAATTGTTCCCATTCTGATGGTCGGTTTGATCCTCAAACTCCCTTAGTTATTCATCGATGTAATGCCATTAAACAGAGACACGTGTAGAAACGTTTTGAAATTATGGTTTGATTGTTTAAGATGGTTTAAAATGGTTTTGGGTTATTTCGTTTAAGGGTTTGACAGGGTGATACCGATATTTGGGAGTTTTTCATCATAAGAAATAAAGCTGTTTTCATATTTCAGCTTCATTTTGCCGTATTACCTTTTATTACTTTTTGATGACCGATAGTAGACTGGAGCCGATTTCAAACGGATTTGATACCTTGCTTCAACCCAGTAAACCTGGAAAAGATATAAAAAAAAAAAAAAAGCCTTGATGCTTCGAAATCAAACCTGTCTGCTGTTTATCCATGTGGAGACGGATGTGACACTAAATCAGACTTTGTTTTGATCTCCAGGCTCTTTGAGAGCAGATTTGTCATTTCCATGCTGTCACACACTGACGTCTGCGTAGATCACAGCTGGGTTCGTGTCTAACGCCACTGTCTTGCTTCTTTCGCCTGAACTGACTGAAGAATGAAGACTGTGCTGGAGGTCTGGATGACAAGGTGCAACCTTCACTCACAGCTACACGCTAAATCCATATTTTTAAATGAATTTACTATCGGCAACAGCTGGAAAGGGCACCGGTTTTCTCCGTGAAAGTTCATCCTGAATTAGCCAGACTGATCAAAAAAAAAAAAATCAAGCTAGCAAGCAAAATGGCAAAGAAACATGATGACACAAAGCCTGCTGCTCCTATTTTTAATCACATTATAAGAAGAACAGAAGGATGCCGTTTGAAGCTGTTGCTAATTGTCGCGGCCATTTGGTGGCAACTTAAGCGAGGAATGAAGCCTCATTTCTGCTAAAACTCATTAAAACAAGATCAAACTCATGTTTGAATGTCATACTGAGCCAACCTTATCCAGCTTCATCTCCTTAACAACCATGAAGGCTAGGATTCCATTTATTCACATAATATTCTCTTCCCGTTAAGCCACTGGCATCACAAGAGTCTGAAAGGATGCACCTGTCTTGATTTGCATAAGTATGATCTATGAGCAGAACACCTTGTAAAATCACAGAAGGTTGATTGGGCTTACTGCTGTGCTGAAATAGCAGTAGGATTGTCTGCATTTGCATCGAAATGCTCTTTAAATACAGAGCAGGAAAGCAATGGTGATGAGCCACATCTGCAGAGGGCTGATGTGCAAGTTTACGAAGCAGGAGTCGACCCATGTGGATTCCTCTGAACAGTGGCTTGAAGAACGAGCCCGTTTATTAAAATAAGTATAGCCAGGTCTGTAATGTGAGGGCATACCTGGTCTGATCATGTCAACCACAGACCCAGGTCCCACCCTGAGGAGCACTGAGACTCGCTAGTCTAAGGCAGGACATCATCTGTGAACATGTGCAAAAAGCAACTTAAACTTTCAAGGGTGCCAGAAAACATGCACTGTTGGACTAGACATGGTGTCTGGAAAGTTTCTCAACATTATAATGGTTCCGGCAACTGAGCAACAACTTTAACAGACATTTCTTGCATAACCAGAGTCGGCTTCCCAACCCGTTAAGAGGATCATTAGTGCTATATACAGTCCAAGTCTTGCTCAAGGGGCTTCGAGCTCCCACTCTGTGACAAGGGGTTTCGAATTTCCACTGGTAACCAGGGGGCTTTGAGCTCGCGCTCATGGCCAGGGGGCTTCGAGCTGTCACTCATGCCCCAATGGCAAACGCTCCACATCTACCTCAAACTATTTTTTTTATGCGCTTGGCACGACGTCCAATAAAGAGTTTGCTCCTGAAAAAAGCTGCGTATTATGGTAGAGAAATAGGAGTACAATAATAGACTGTGAGGTCTAATAAAGGAAAGGTAGAAAGGATCATACCAAAACGAACCTGTTTGATAGATTACAGGTAAGAATCTCTTTCTAGCTTGCACACTCAGACAGGAAATAATGCCACGTTTATCCATCTGTAATTTATTCAGTGCGTGACGGCACAGAAATGACGGATCTGCTCTCAAAGCAAAGAAGTCTGTCTGAATTTAGCAGTGTAATGAACGCAGCATTAGCATGTTTAATGACGTACAGCTGTGACTCACTGCAGGCTGGATGTGCATGAGTAAGTGGACCCGGCGCAAAAGCCAAGTCCCCTGTGTTAAGCACTCCACTGTTTTGAGACCAGGTCACAGTTTGGTTCGATTTTGATTCAATTAACAACCGATTTCTGTCTTTATATTATAAGCAGTACATCTATTGTTATTCTTACTATTCTGTGGCGTTTAATTTTCTTATGGTAGATGTTTTTTTTCTTTTTTGGTGTAAAACATTTTTTGGTCCTGTGATGAATGTTGCTGTAAACAAAATATTAACGCCGTCTCAAGAGACTTAACTCTTCAGTGTCTTGGTTTCCATTTTTGTAGCATCCATGTGTATAATTTAATGAAAAAAAGATGGATGTTATGGAAAGAAGGCTGGGTAATGTATTCCTATAGGTGGCTTGGATGTCATCTATGCTTTGATTGATTCACATAGCTGCCTTTATGAAATAATCGTGGCAATGCAAACACTGCAGAAATGTTAATTGCCGCTGGCTTAACACGGTATCAACGTTTGAGTAGAGGTCAATGTTATTTGCATGTCCTGCGTGAGTAATGTAAAAATCAGTGTCACTGAATGGATCTTAAACAGATTCAATATGTTTAAAGAAGTGTGTGTGTGTGTGTGTGTGTGTGTGTGTGTGTGTGTGTGTGTGTGTGTGTGTGTGTGTGTGTGTGTGTG
>JAUZST010002591.1:0-17902 GCA_034779995.1 Parotocinclus haroldoi | reverse complement strand
TCACAAACACACACACACACTCACAAACACACACACACACTCACAAACACACACACACACTCACAAACACACACACAAAACACACACAAAACACACACACAAAACACACACACAAACACACGATTCTGTGTAAATGTTGTGTAAATGTTGATTAAAGAGAGCTGAGACTAGTCAATACTCAATATGAATAAATAAATATGTATGTTAGTTTAGTGTAGAAAAAAATACAGAATTTTTTATATGACAAACAAATGCCACATACTGAGCAGCATGACTGAATTTGATCCATTTCTGGACAATGGCATGATTGGTGGTTTTCATAGTACTGGACTATGGACCTGATGGTCCAGGGTTCAATTCCCACCTCTTCCAAGCTGCCACAGTCGGGTCCTTAAGCAAGGCCCTTAACCCACCACTGCTTGAATTGAAAGACTTACAAGTTTTAAGTCGCTCTGGATACGGCCGTGTGGTAAACGCCATTAATGTTGATTAGAGTATGATTTATATAAACCCGAACTTGAAAACCATAAAGGAACACCTGAACAGAACACGAAATGTTGGAGAAGCCATTAGCCCAAAAACGGATCCTATCGTGCACAGCTATACAGTTTCCGGTTCAGCAGTGAGCGGGCTTAACAGTTTTGCTGAGAAAGCAACAGCTTGGATGGATCCTTGGCTGGAGATACTGGCCAGTTTGGAATCGCACCAGGAGGTCAATGTTTGATCAGCTGTGTGGTCCGTAAGCTCTAATTGTTTTGCAGAGCATGCTAATTGCTTCTCATCTGCTCCCTTTAAATGTCAACACTCCCCGTAGTCACTGTGTGATTCACCAGCCCTTGAAAACCCAAACAGGATGAGTAACCTGGGCTGTGCCGAGAGAAAGACTGAAGACGAGGCCTGGGTTAAGAGAGAGGTGTGTTTGTTTGGAATGCCTCCACCTACGCTTTGTCCATCAGCATGACCCTGGTGGACAGTAGCCACGTCTCTGGTCACCCTCTCATCTTTGGGAAGGTCAGTGCACCATGCTGGTTCACCAGCGGTCAGAGGAAGAATTTATAAATAGAACATCAGCTGCAACTTATCATCAAATCACAGAATCACAGCCTCAAAATTTACTGCAATAAAAGGAAAGCTGAAAATCCCAGAGAAGCTTTGGCATAACCGCTGTAGATAAGAGCAGCACATTCGAATGCTAATTATCTACATCTCAGTTTCCACACATACCCACGAAGAGGAGGACTGAAGCTGCATGATTACCTGTGATCCAAACAGAAAAAAAAACCCCAACATATTTAGTTTCCTATTTATGGAAACAAGTCTGTGCCGAGCCTTGTGATTTACAGCATCAGAGAAGAATGGAAGAGGAACAATCTGGACTAATACTCAGATTGCTCTTCTCTAGAAGTTCAGGTCCAGCTGTATATAAGATTTGATCCTGGACTGTCATTTGCCCTAAAGCTCACTTTTGAGCATACTGTTACCCAGACCACAGAGGGCAGTAACTCTGTCTGACGACACCATGACAGCAAAACTATAGTTTCATATTCTCTGTTTAATTGTACTCCAAATTCTTTTCTTTTCTGTAAAATGTGTCGTTTAGTTTATTGATTCCATTTTGTTTTGTTGATTCTAAATGTTCTCTCTGCTAATGTCTATTAAACTCTTAATTGCTTAAACTATTAGTATAATCTAATATTCTTATGTCTTACATATATCGTCTAAGCTGCCCAATAAGTTAAAAGTGTTTAGGGATTTTTTTTATACTGCTGCCACTCTTTGCTTTCTCAAGTTGGGACTGGGTGGGCGAGAGTTGATGACCAGGGATGATCTCAACTGTGTCGATACTAGACACTTGACCCGACAAGAACTACAGTGAGGACTCAAGTCCCCTACAATGGAAGAGAGCATTAGACCACTGCACCACCAAAAGCGCCTGCAAGACACAATGCACTTTATATTTCCTTTTAATGCTATATACAAAATATAACTATTTAAAGCCAGCCTTAAGAAATGTTCCAAACCAGAAACAGAATTCAAAGTGATTAATAGAACCACTGAGTAAAGTGTAAATAATTATTTTAGAAAAGAATGCATTATGTTAAACATTAAAGTGCATTAACATTTCTACATAATTACCATTGTTTGCCGAGATGCAAAATGCACAAAATTGTAGGAATGACCCAAAAAAAATACAAATTAATAAACAACATATTTTCGACTCTTCAATGAGAATTCTTATTATCATCCATTCATACCGCCATCAATAGTTCCTTTAACCGAGGCAAAAAAATAACTATTTCTCAAAAATTGCTCAAAAACTCCCCAATGTCAAATTAATTTCATATTTCCAAATGCTCTTGTGACCTAATAGAAGTCAACAACCGAAAGTCATATTCCGACTTCTACTAGAACGTCTGTAGCAGCAGTAGGGCCAAGATTATCTGGATGCCTTTATGACCAACCACGATACATCCATCTTGGTCTAGAGAATGCCAGTTAAATCAAAAGAAAAGTCTGAAGGTCTTATATATTTTCCCTGTCAGCGCGTCAAGACTTGGCGGAGAGCAAAATAATTACCTTCTGCTTCTCATAGCAAACTTAAGTACAGAGCTTTGTCTGATTGCTCTTTAATGAGCAATCAGTCCAACCAAAAGCAGAGATACTAAGAATCACTGCATGTGATTACCGAGTCAGACACTGGCCGTTCTGGAAAGACAAGCACTCTCTGAAATGTCATTTTCTCAGACTTACACACCCTGCTCTTCCCTTATTTATAACAATGGCCGCAGCGACACTAAAGTATCCAAAGAGAGCAAATGTTGAGGGATATAACATATAAAAGTGCTCATAGAAACAGCAAACTATTTTGAATTAAGAAATCAAACAGTACTTTCTGGATTTCATCCCGGCAAAAACAATTTTAGAGGTCCTTTAGTAATAGCAAAAATAGACTGCATACTGAAGTCTGGACCCAGAATCTATTTGGGGATTGACTGGACAGGAATGTGTTATCTCAGGTTTGTTTTTAATGGGACCCTTTTATTAAGTGTGGAATGATTGCATACGTTGTTGCATTAGAAAATATCATCGGTATTTCCTTAACTACATCTCATTCATATTTAGTGCTTGGGTGGTGTTCTGGGTTCGAGTCCCAGAGGGGTGTATTCAGCTCACTTTCCATTGCTCCAAGGTCCACCCTCACAGGCCACGTATCTCTTCAAGGCAGGCTGACCGATAATCTCATGAAGCACAAGAAACATATGACATAAACATTACACTGGCACTGAGCTTTTTAACACTTAAATAAGCGCACATGGCCACTGAACCACGATGAACACTGGGAGCCTTGTACACAAACGCTACGATACTGTCCACAGTCTACACGGTACCCGTCTGATCAGTTCCGCCTCCCGTATAAAAGCACTTTCCAGTTCGAAAATTACAGCCTGTAGTCCATCTGTTTCCATACATGATTTGTTGGTCCACAGTCGAGTACCTTAAGCACCAGGGCGAAAACGTGGAGTGGTCTTTAAAGTGGTCTTTTTCCATTTTGGCATTTATGGCATTTAGCAGACGCCCTTATCCAGAGCGACTTACAACTTATACAGTCTTACAGATCAAGCAATGGTGGGTTAAAGGCCTTGCTCAGGGACCCAACTGTGGCAGCTTTTCAGAGGTGAGATTTGAACCCTGGACCTCCAAGTCCAGTACCTTAACCGTCCCAGATCAACAAAGATACAGAGAACAGGCACTGTTTGGGTGGTTGATCATTCTCAGCGCTGCACTAACACTAATGTGGTGTGTTAGTCTGTGATGAACTGGTATGAGTGGATCAGACACAGAAGCGATGCTGGACTTTTTAAACACTGTTCACTCACTGTCCACTTTATTAGTCATCAGTGCACAGGATGCTGCCTACAGGATGTTTGTGGCTGGATATATTCGGTTGGTGAACTATTTTCTGTCCAGTAGTGACACTAAAAACTCACAGCAGCACTGCTGTGTCTGATCCATTCACACCAGCACAACCCGCACACTGCACTGCAGGTCAGGAGACAATCATGTATGACTGCATGTCTGTCATTTTGGAACTACAAAGTGCTTCTATACGGCAAATTGAAGAAACAAGGAGGCGTACCTAATAAAGTGACGCGCGAGTGCACGTCGCAGCCTGAGCAGGGGTTCCCAAACATTTGCCTAAGAAGCTAATTGACACGTGGCTAATTAGTGAAGATAATATCAATATACTGGCAGGTTACAGATTACGTAGGTATGGCATAATTAATTCAATTATTTGTGCAAGTTTGTATACAAACAGATTTTAAATGAGCATCGTGGAACCATTTCCTCGAGCAGCGTGAAATGCAGCGTGAATATGTGCAGCGTAAAAGCAGCTCCGAAGCCAGGGCCTGCGCTTCCTGTACAAAGGCGCCGAAATAAACATTTGTAAGAGCGCTAATGGGCGCCTCCCATTCGCCTGACAGCGCAAGGCCGGGCCAATTACATTAGCATGAGCTGCAAAATATGAGGTGTCTGACATGAGCAGTCGCTCGCCGGATGATGGAGGAGCAGCTCGCTTTTTTAATAAACACGCCACGCTCCCATAAAGAGCAAAAACCTAACTGCCTTTGTATCGAGCCGCTTCCGTTGCCGACTCGCAGGGGAATTTATGTACAAATAATTACTTTTTAATAGCCCCGTAATGCGATTTCCTGCCAAAGAAATATTCAAATGGGTTTCAAAAAAGCAAGAGTAGTACAGTATTTTATCAGCCTCGAGCTACAGCTGGATGTGGAGAGAAAATGGAGACAGATTATTGTTTGTGCAGCAATTATTATACCCGCCGTCCTCCATATCGAGACGAAAAAGGGCCAGGCCCGAACACGTGACTTGCTCCACGCATGCTGTATGAACCGCTGGAGACCGATGTCTGAATCATGTACCACGCAACATGCTTTAATCAGAGCACTTTTAATTAGCGCAGTCATTTACTTAGCACCATCGCATCCACCTCATGTTCTCCGTATTGCAAGGTAAACGGCCTCGCTTTTATTAAACGCAAGATTACAAATATTTCCTTCCCATTTCTCGGAACCTGAGCATGACTGGGTGATTTTCAGGCAGCACAAAATGACCTTTTATGCCACTGGGGAGCAGGTTTAATGCTAAAATATTTATATGGGATTTCTTACAGCCTTTTCATTAAACATTTAACGCTGTGACTAATTTGCCCTGACAATAGACTGCAGTCACACTTGACCTCGGGAAATGTTCTGTTTTGGTTAGATATGCTGCTCACCAAAATCTGGGATATTTCATATCGAGGTATCCCCTCAATTCGGTGAGTTTGGTAACCGTGTGCCATAAGGTGAGAGAAATGGACAAAGTCAGTGTTCTTGTACAGTACTACATTTATGGCATTTAGCAGAAGCCCTTTTCCAGAGTGGTTTACAATTAATACAGTCTACAGACAATTCAAGCAATGGTGGATTAACTGTGGCAGCTTGGCAGAGGTGGGATTTGAACCCTGGACCAACTGTTCTATAGTCCATTACCTTAACCTCTAGGCTAGTTCCTAGTTTCTATATTTTTGCATAAATATGCAAAAGCACCACCCAATTAAACATAATTACATTATTACTTACACAGTATAACAGTAAAGTTTATGTAATGAGGGAAACGGGCTAACATTACAGTGTCAAAAGTATGTGAAAGTCTAGGATTAGCAGTTCATTTGCAGGTGAAACTAGAGTGTTTTCAATTAATGGGATGACAATCAGGTGTGAGTAGGTACACTGGTATATTTTAAAAACAGACATTTAGAAGTCTGATCTTCCCAAAACGTTTGTCCAAAAAAAAAAAAAAAAAATTGAAGTAAGTGTATGAAAATATAATTCTGGCTGAAAACGGTTACTACGTGATCTCTGAAGTGCAACAATCCACTGTCAGACACACAGTGTAGAAATGTAAGTGGTTTCAGCACCATTGTTACAATGTTTACTCCAATATCAAAGAATTACCCCAATAGCAAAGGCATCTAATAGTCAATGAGGTCACAAAGCAAGCCTGGGTAACGTGACTGGGTTACGTCTAAGCAACTAAAGGCCTACCTCACACAGGACTATGATAAGGATTGTGAGTCCACCTTCAGGAGAACACTGAACAACAACGGGGTGCCTGGCAGGATTACAAGGAAAATCTTCCGAAAAAAAAAAAACATTACTGCCCATTGATGTCCCGTGGACTATCCAGCTACTGGGAAAAAAAAAAAACAGCTGCTATGTGGACAGAAAGCACATTGAGTATTTTTTGTTTTACATGAAAAATGTAAGGAACATAAGAACTTCATCTCATCGTTCATGGTATCATGGTTTCAGCTTGTTTTGCTGCAATTGAAGGAACGACGACTTCTGAACTATATAGCAGCAAATTGTAAAGGAAAATCAAGACACCAAGTCAAAACATCTGTTCATGAACCAGATCTCAAGTGAATGTGGATCCTGCAGCAAGACAACCTTATTCAAGCAAACCAATTTATCAAAGGACAGTTAAATCAAACCCACCATCATCCCAGAGTTTAAGCTGCCCATCACAGATATGTAAAACTGGATCATTTTCTTCATTAAATTAATGACCAAGAATACTTTTATCACCCAGTGTGAGAATGAGGTCATATAGAATAGTACCGTGTACACCCACTCACAACTCACCCACCCTCCCACAAACCCACACACACATATTTTAACATATTATATACAATTAACATATTTGTTAGTCATTGGTATCAGTTAACCCAGAACAAATACTTCTGATTAGTAAGCTGTATTTTCCCTGTATAATCGTAAGTACCGGTAATTCTCACATTACTTTAAGATCTCTCTCACACATGCCCATTTCCAGTGACATTGTGGACACACGATTGTTGTAGCTAATTAATGCTACATCCACAACTTAGAAACATAAAATTGGATTTTTTTAAATAAAACTTTCGCTACTGTTAAAAAAAAATCCAGACCAGCAAAATCTCCCCAAAAGTTAGAAAATGTCAGATATGGACCCCGTTTGGACCCCACCATGATATATAAACATTGTCATAGACAAACACACATTTGAAAAGTTTGCATTTCTCTCAGTGTAATTATTTTCCGGTGCTGACCCACTGGAAATGTTTTTGGTTTGTTCAATTTTCAAATAAAGTTTTATATTTAAAAGAGCAAGACATGACGTCTCCCCCAAAAGTGAAACAGCCAGATCTTTTCATTCTTCTGCAGACATTTGATGCTCACAATGACATATCATCTCTACGCGCACACGCACTCACGCACACAGACCGCGCACACGCACAGACCGCGCACACGCACAGACCGCGCACACGCACAGACCGCGCACACGCGCACACGCACAATGGATCTTAGTAAATCAGGATCTAAAGTCGCTGTCTCCATAAAAACCTTCCTGAATGTTTAATAGCCTTTAAAATAATGTTTCTTTTTCTAAATAAGACATGGTGTACCTCTCACACGCAACATCAAGGCATTAAAGGAAACCGCTACACAATATTCTTCAATCTTTTATATTCTAGTAAGACCTCATAAAAGGAGCAAGCACAGGTAATCATATAATTTGCTCAGGACTATGTTACTGCTCTGCATTTATTTCAATGTTCTTGCCGTAATGCCTTCACAGGCTGATCTAAAAATCATTTAGCAGGGTACAATTTCAGAGAATGCCTACCATAAATATCCATTTTGTGCTTAAAAGTGTAGGGTCGCACAACTTGCAAATAAGTACGTACATTTATTTTAAAAAAAAAAAAAAAAAAAAAACTTTCATACTGTAACACTGCTTTTCCTCCTCAGGGTTGCTGGGGCGCTGGACTTAACCCCAAAGGAAACGGGGCGCAGGCGTAACAGTGCCATAGCCTGCATATGATCTACTGTCATTTAATAGTAATAAGCTTTTTGTACAAAACACTTCAAATATATTACCTCAACTGTTTAATACTTCAAATTTACCCCTTCAATACACTGCCATGTTATATCCAGTCAGCTCCAGAATTATTGCAACCCTTTTGGTGTTTTCAGGAGCTTTTAGGTACGTATTCATTCGACCTTTTTAACAGGGGTATAACTAATAATGTGACACAATGATCATATATAGTACAATAATTAATCATGATGGAAAAGATAAAGTCCAATATATAAAAAAAAATAAACTATTAATATACATATAAAAATTAATTATGCCTTAAAATAAATATTGTTATAGAAGATATTGTTCCACGTCCCTGCACATAAAATTTGAAGGCTACTATTAATAATCATACACAGGTTAGAGTAAAGCTTTTTGGTGGCATTTTGGAGGATTCACAGGGCAAAGATCCCTGGTACCTTTCTGAGCCTGAGCTCCGTCTGTGTTTAGGTTCCAGGTCGCGCTACAATGGGGTTTTCCCCAGGTACTCCGGTTTATTCCCACATTCCACATTCCATTCCTATTCCCAGCACCGGCTTTCACATGACCCTGCCTGAGATAGATGGATAAAAGAAAATGAATGAACCAGAAAATGCAATACTGAAAACAGCCAGTCATTGCTTCTATAAGCTACAGTGGTGGGCATTTAGTGTGACCTCCTCATACACTTGAGCAATAGCAGCATCTGGCACATTCATCTGGAATACCAAGCTTATCCTTCTACAGTACGAAGAAGCTTGATCAGGAGGTGTCTTTTTGGAATGGCAGAAGCTAAAAAAAAAAAGAAAAAAGAAAAAAAATCAGAAAGGGAACAAGATGAAAGGCCTAGAAATGATAAAGCTCAGAAAGACTAGAATGAAGATCAGTGGAGGATTATGGAGAGAATTCTGAAATTGCTGGGTCCCATTATCGACCATATGTTATATATGGTCAATCTACTGGTGGCTTAAGACCTTATATATGTGTATATATATATATATATATGCTTATATATGTACTTCTCTGATGCAGATGGCTCTTATGCCCTTGCCCATTTGCCATGGCATTTCCTTTGGACCAGTGTCACCAAAAAACTGCCAGAATTGGTTCAATTCAGGCAGACACCCACCCTGGACAGAGCAACATAGCTTTGTTTAAATACACCCCCTGACCTGTGCAAACTCCGCCTGGCTTTGGACCCAGGACCTCAGCTACTGCCCTTTCCGGCAACTGGAGGTTAGCACTGCATAAGATTGTGCCATTGCTTTATTGATCTAAAAGCACGGCAAAGACCACAAACAGTTTGCATATTAAACCAGAAAGTATCTCTACCATGACCCTACTCTCGTGTGCTTCGAACGAAGAAAGGACAGAGCGAGTGTGCATTCATGTGAGAGTCACGTGACCGACAAGGCACCGAGCTCCCTCAGCTTGTCCTTGGTCGACTTAATTGGCTCCGTGCTGCATTGTATCTGTCCTCCAGTGCTGCCGCACCTTGTATTAACGGGAACGAAGCTGACAGATTGTGCGCGCGCACCGAGAGCATTTAGAGAAGTTTTAGACCAGAATGTGTTTTTCATTTTATGTGAGACTCCAAAGCACCAGAATCCAGAGCGCTCTGATGAACCCACATGAACTTCTCATGCTTCTCTGTATGCTGTTCTGTGGTTCAGATAAAAGGCCTTGTGAGCACATGATTGTTATATGTCATTTGTGTTCCTGCCTTGTGCCCATGGTCCCCAGTTAGAATCTACCCAGTGAGACCATTAGAAAGATAAATCGCCTGCGGGAAATTAAGGATGATGTTTTCACGTGAAGCTGTAAGAAGTCCAAGTATCTAGAATGACTTCCCCTAAAAAGCAGATCTTGGTTGTTATTGCTTTTGTATATACGGAGCTCTGCAAATGTTTTAGGCTGCCATTAGGCTGGTGTTTACAGACTGTATATATATTTCTCACAAAAATATATCTTTTTTTTTCTGTTTGTATTTCTTTTGTATGTACATACATCCATACTGCTCACAAATTGGGGGATATTTCATTTTTAAACAGTACTTATTGTGACCTCCCCTATAAAGTGCTACCCTGGCTTCTAACCTTTTAATAACCCCATTCCTGATCAAGCTTCTTCAGACTGTACAGTGGTCAGATCCCACTGAAGCGGCCAGGTGTTACTTTTGCTCAAGTGTATGAGAAGGCCTCGCTAAAATACTGCTCACTTCAAACTGAAAAATCAAGTACGTACAATGAAATAACCCCAAATTTTTGTCAGCAGTGTGCAGGTACTTGCCACTGTAGCCTATATAGGGTGTTTTATCTGCTAATAATGAAAAGATTTTTCATGGTTGCACTATTAAAGTAAAGAACTAAAGAAAGTATTAAACTAAAGAAAGTAATCAGATATGGTCTTTATTCCATTGCTAAAACAATGGTCTAATGATGGCCTAAGACTTCTGCACAGTACTGTCTATTAATAGCTATTATCATCATTCAATCATTGTCTTATCTGCTTATCCTAGCCAGAGTAGCAGGAGAGTTTGTTCAGGTCACTGAATAAAAAAAATATAAAAAGTAAAATAATATCTTTTTTTAAATGCTGATTGGGTAACATGACATTTGAGACAATTTCAGAATTCAGATTCCCTGATTCAGCTACCTTTAGAGCTCCCATTTAATCGTGTCAAATTCTGCCGTCTCTTTTTTTCTTCCCCAGATAACTTGGTTAGGGATGTGTGGGTAGGTCCAGTCTCCACTGGATTCAGGTGGAAATGTACTCTGGAAGAGATCTCAGTCCATCACAGGGCCCAGCGGGAGTTGTTGTTGTTGTTGCTGCTGGTTCCCCTGTGCGATGCCCGACCCAGCTCCAAGGTGCCACTGGGACTCAAAGCTGAGTCACTGTAATCCTCTGGTGTGCCAAAAAAATTACTGCTGCACTATCGGAGCATCCTTTTTAGGGAGCGTGTTAGAATCCGTTAATTGATTTATAATGTGTTACAAAATATGACACGCACATAATATACTGATCACGAAATATCGAAATATTCCCTCATTTTTGTAAGCACATGCTAAAAAAAAAAGAATAAATCTGAACACAAAATGCACATCATGGTGTTGCTCGATTCCTAACAATATATGAGATCTGTAGATATGCTTTTTGGGGGAAATGTCTTTCAGTCCAGGCAATCATACAACGCTGAAAAAAAAAATCTTCCATCCAGCAGAGAGAAATTGGCTGTGGAGTATGAATCAAGAAATAATCTGGAGCATTAGCAATTCAGTCACCCATGTACTGGTTTAAGTGTTTAAGTGTCTGTGTGTGTGTGTGTGAGAAATGGCATTGTAATGCGTTCTGCAGAGGTGAGCCGCTTTGCAGTAGACTTCAGGGAGTTGTGAGGAGAGCTTGCTAACTGAGCGACTTCACCCCGGCCACACGAACCAATCAAACCCAGCGACTCAGACACGCTGCACCATCACCCACCACTGGGATTGTGGAGGAAAAAAAAACCCATCCACACCAGCAGCAGTCAGTGCTCAGCTGTATGCTAAGCTCATGTGTGCGTGCATTACATTAAATACACCACCTTGCTTTTACACTCATTGCCCACATAATGTGATCGGCTTCAGGCACTTTGATGGACAATGGTCTGAAATTAGTATTAACTACAGTTTCTCTCCATACTTTGTTCATCCCTTTGGGTCAGGACCCCTTACAGGACCAGCACAGATCAGGTATTGTTTGGGTGGAGGATCATTCTCCGCACTGCAATGACACTGATGTGGTGTCGGAGTGTATTTTGCTTCTATGAGTGGATCAGAGACAACGGTGCTGCTGGAGTAAAGCCTGTGCTGCTTGTAGATGAAAAGTCAGAGACAGCAGCTCATCTGTTGTACAGTTTGTGTTAGTCGTCATCTAATCCTCCCTCAGTGGTCACAGGATGCTGCCTACTGGATGATGGTGGCTGGGTATTTTTGGTTGGCTCCACCATACTACAGTAAATAAATCTACAGCAAAGGGACTCTATAAGAGAGATGACCAGATGACCAGATCGAGATGGCTGAGCTCCATATCCGGCCTTTATGGCAGAGTGGCCGGACATGCACCATGGTCACTCCGATAAAAAAAAAAAAAAAAGAATAAACAAGCACTTCCTGAAGATGGTAAACAGACCCAGACAGCAAACATTTCTGGAGAAATTAAGGCTTATTCAAGGAAATCAAGCTTCACTTATGGCCATGCCTAATGTATTGGTCCAGCAACTGGCAATTATGGTTCGTTGTGTCATTCGTTCTCTGGACTGCATGTGGCCCTCATGTACTCTACCATAATTATGTTTGTTTATGCAGGCTTGCATTTTGGGCCAAATATGGCCTGTCGGGTACAGTTCTGCCCGTGTCCTGGCATCCAGACTCAGTCGGGGGTCATTATTGTCATTCCACAGCAGTACAGTGTGCAGATGAAAAGCGTAAGCATGGCCCAGAACAGCTCCATCATTCATTTACCATTAGGGTACAAGAAAATCATGTTCAAGATTTTCACAAAGGCAGTGCAAAATTCGTACAACTTTACAAATGATGTCATTCAGTACAGCACTACAGTCCAGTTGGTCTTTCACACTAGGCCAATTTAGAGACACCAAGTAACCTAGGACTTGTCTTCAGAATGTTTTTAATTCTGCATACACATTTCCTGTATTTTCGGTTTGTACTTTAATAAAAAAAAGATTGAAAAATAATTACATATAGTCATTACACCATAGCTGAAACAAATCTAAGCAAATCTAATTGTGCCCTGTAAGACATTGGACCGTACCCATTTACCCACTTCCTGTTTACATCCTTACTGACTGACGTACTGAGTCAGACAGCAGACAATTCCGGGCCAATGGTTAGTGTACTGTGGATCGAATTTGGCCCGGCTGTTGCCAGAACACAATAGAGGTTCATGGCGTTCAGACTCGGTTCTGCATTGTGGCCCACATATAATCTAACGTTTGTGCAAGATTTCATTTTTGGGCCAAACGTAGGCCAGAAGGTGCAGCTCTGGCTGGTTTCTATCAGCCAGAGTCGGTTGAAGTCACTGCAATCATTTAACAGGGTTATGTGGAGAGATCAAAATGGCAGAATGTGGCCCAGAATGTCCAAGCAGGGGACTGACTGGCTGACAAGTTTACTGCTTACTGACCTCTAACTCACTAAGGGATTGGATTAAGGAATAATCATCGTTTTAGTTCATCAGGATACAGATTTGTTGCTGGCATATAAGAACAGTTCATAAGCAAGCATTCTGTCAGATGTTTTGTAACCAACATTGCACATTTGTGACGCACATCCACAGACTATGCGTTCTGAAAACGTGTTCAGTAAAGCTGTGAATCATCACAGATTCCAAACTTCAGCTCTGCGTTGTGCACCATTAGCGTATTAAACAGAGAGTAACATGAAAAGCGCAGGACAGTGAGGGATAATCATAAAAGATGGATCTGCCTGTGCATGATAAAGTACATGTGCTTAATTGTTGATTGTTTGACAGGATTAATGCATGACCATGAGAAAGAAAATAGTTATGTGAGTAAAAAGTCTAGTTTGCTAGTATGCTCATGGTGTATGGGCACTCGGGCTCTTGGAATGTCCTTGGCGCTATGCATGTGCAGACCTGAAGCACCACTGACTGTGACAGGCTCATAATAGGCTTTTTGTTACTCCTGGCATGGTGTTGAGGTAACAGGCCTTATCTGGATCTCTCTGGGGGAAAGTAGGCTGGGGGGTTGCAAAGTACCAGCGTCTGACCTAGAACCAGTTTGTATTTTGCACCGAGTTGGATCTCTGCTAATAAACTTGAATTATGCAATTTTGTTGTTTTCTCCTTAGTAGGCATTTCTCCGTGTTACAACCCAAGAACACCATCTAAAACAGGAAATGAATTATTAAGAAGAAAGAAGCAAATTAATACAAGGCATTGGCAGTTCATGCTAAATTCAACAAGAGCTATCCTTCCTTTAGGGCGTGTGAATTCCACTGCCTCTAGGCTGGTCTTTGGCTTCTGTGAATCATGCTCAAGTCTTTGGTCTGTTTAAAAACAATATATAAATTAAAATCTATAAATAAATTAAAAGGTCAGTACTTGGAGGCGGTGCCGATCAGTTGGCATTACAACTTTTGACCTGTATTGGGTAACACAGGTAGTCCCTGATTTACGATGGGCACATGCTTTGACAAAGCCATCGTTAAGCAGATGATATCGTTAAGGAGCTAAGGGGTTTAATATATGCTGTATATTCCATGGTGTACATTAAATAAGCTTTAAATAAGGGCCCAACCAAATTCTGCACTCCACATTGCAAGAGCGGTGCATCGATTGTGGGAGAGGGGCAGATTATCATTTGAGGTTTCATTTCTATTTGAAGCATAGGGATGCCAAATACATGCAGTACATACATGTGACAGAACGAGGTGAGGTGACAAGATCTACATCTTTGCAAGGTAGAAAAGTAGATTAAATTCACATTCACAGCTTCATGGGCACAGTGATTTCTGCCCCCTTTTTTGTTACCCGCCCTTTTCAGAAATATGATAACAGTGTAGATACAAGCGCAAATAAAGAAAGAAAAAAAGCTTCTCATTCCATTAATGTGATTGAGTTTGAGAGAGAGACTGAGAGTGAGCATGTTCGCTCGGTTTAAGGAGTCGATGCACTGCCTGTACCTATACAAGGAGAGTTTCATCCAGCTTAAATTGGAAAAAAATAGAACTCAAATGTGGTGATCGATGTCGATATTGTAGGATTGGGATGGGGAAAGAAAGCCTAGTCAATGAGAAAACTTTGCTCGCAGTGCAGATTTTTCTAAACAGTCTTATATGCAGACCCAATTACCAGCTCTGATAGGAACTACATACCAGTCAGTTTAACGGAAAGTCTACTGAGAAAGAGCTCAACCAGTCAATCCATAAAACACATAAAACAGACCATAATTGCTTTAAATTAGCTAAGAGAGAGACACAGACAATAAAACAGTGCACACAGACACACAAACAACCAGAATAAAGCCCCTAATTGAACCGCTAATTTACATACTTGAGCAAAGAATGTCCCCAGGGGGAGTCAACGGAGTTACAATATTAAATAAAGAAAACAGTTTATGAAAAACACTGCAGTAGCCTAGCGGTTAAGGTACTGGACTGTGGACCTGATGGTCCAGGGTTCAAATCCCACCTCTGCCAAGCTGCCACAGCCTTTAGCAAGGTCTTTAACCCACCATTGCTTGAATTGTAAGACTGTATCAGTTGTACATCGCTCTGAAAAAGGGCATCTGCTAAATTCCCTTGTGTAACTTGGCTATTTAGTCAGTACTGGGTCAGGGGTCTCTAATATCAATACTGAGTATGGCATATATTTGGAAACTGTCCAGATCGTATAACGTGCAGTTTGATGGAACGTATCGCGGACGCAAACCTATCCTTGCGCCATATTTGTTATCATCAGGAAAATAATCGAAGTAACAATATGGGTTACTTAGAAAAAACAAGAGTTTGATATTTAATCTGAATAATACGGGTCCTTGACTTTGTAATTTTATAATTTAGTGCAGTCGGATGCCGTTTGGGATGCACGCTTCCACTGTAATATTTCTTTGCAGAAATGATTTGAGCTGGGCTGCTTGATCTTTTGCACGACTGCTCCTCTTATTCCGTGTGATCTCTCAAAGCTGTGTAAGGATTCTGAAAGAGTTTGGACTTAAAGCCAGAGCTAACGTGAAACCCTTATGTAACGGATCTGCTTTTGGAGACAGGCATTAATGTTCTTTCAAGAAGAAAACAAAGGGCTTGCCTTGCTGGTTCCCTGACTAAACAGACGTGCCAATTTTTTTTTTTTTCCAGAAAAGCGGTAAGAAGGAAAAACGGGCGGTGTGAGAGAGTGCAAAAAGGAACAACATGTCCTCTGAGACTGGCGGCCTTATCGCTTTGACAGGAGAGCAGAGCGTCAGTCAGATCATTTACAGGAACAGATTAATACTGGCCAGTGAGCCACACTTCTCACACACACACGCACAATCCATCCAGGGTCGCGCACACCCACACTTTCAAACATATAAAGAATCTCAGTCCGTCCACAACTAACACGGCAACCTCGTTTCTCTGCTCTCCCTCTGGCCGCTGTAGCGTCTCCAGAGTTGCATGCAGTCCAGGGCAAAGTTCAGCCTCCCAACACCACTCACTCTGCAACAGGAAGCCTCACCAGAGATCTTAATCGTATTTATAGAAGTTTGGTTTAACCTGCAAGAGCGTCACTACTATGTTCATGATGCATTCTGTAAGCAGTAAAGAGAAACGGATGCAGATCAGAGGCCACATTGGAAAAATGAGAAGTATTCTGCATCTGAGAAAACGGGCACAATTCTACATCAGCGGTCCTGACTTCTCTACTGTTCTCTACAGAAACCACAGCAGCTGCCACACAAAGCTTTCTCCTGTTGCCTGTTGTAGACATTTCGCCCATATTGTGTATATTCTAGCCTGTGTGTACACCAGTGTGACCATACATGTGCTGTGGGAAATTTTCACAATAGTAAGATCAGATCTGATTTGGTGATGTGCTTTAGTGAAAAGTGTAAACGGAATCCAGTCCAAGTTTATCCAGATATGAAACGCCTCAACACAAGGTGTAAACAGGCTAACAGTGTTGAGAAAAGATGATAGATTAAAGAAAATTTTAAATCCTGATATTCCTGTTAAATAAGGTTCTACCCTTCAATAATAATAATAATAACAACAACATAAACAACACGAATTATAACATTTATAATACAATTTGTTAATAATATATCAACAAATAATTACTTAATAATTAATATTATTCTTTTTACTATTACTATTACTATCATCATCATCCAGTAGCTTTTCAGAACCAGTTTGATCAGTTCAGTTTGATCCCAAACCTTGCTCTGCCTGTTTGGAGTTTGCATATAAATAACAACAATACTAATAATACTACAATTAATTTACCATTTTCAAGTATTTGCTACACAAAATATTTTAGGAACTAGATAAACAAAATGTTTACGGTGGGCTATGCTGCTACAGAAGATCAGAAATGTATGCTACAGCTTTTTTTTAGGATTTTGTATACACAGCTGAGGGCCAAAAGTCTGAGCGCACTAGAGAAAATGCTTAGATTCTGAACTTTTCTCAAATGTACTGTAACGCTTTGTGTTACAAATCAATTAATTAGCACAACAATTTGAGTGTCCATGAGGGTCATGGACTTTCCTTCACAGCCAACCTAACCTACACCCCCATCAAGTATTTATGGGAGCAATTGAAGATAGAAACCCAAGCATTGCCCTTTTGGAATAATGTAAACATATCATATACTAATCAGTTCTTAAATTCATGGTAAATGCAATCATTGTTAAGACTGTGTATTTAAATTGTTGTGCTCGTAATAGGATTTGTCATGTAAAGCATCTAAAATACATTTTCACCAGTGAATTAATATTAATTAACATGACGATAATCAAGTTTGCATCTCATGTTCATAATAGAATAACTTTCTTTGACTTTTAAGTTGCTTTTAAACTCGTTTTATGAAATAAAATAAAATGCTTCTTTAATATTTTTCATATTAATTTTAAAATATACCCTAATTTTTGTGAGCACCGAGTACACACACACACACACACACGCACACACGCACACGCACACGCAGACACAGACACAGACACAGACACAGACACAGACACAGACACAGACACAGACACAGACACAGACGCGTACACACGCGCACGGAACGAATAGATCACCGATTTCCGCTGTTTTGCAGGTTTTTGCGGAACTTTTACATTTTATAAACTCACAAAACGTATAAAAAAATAGATTAATAATATTAATTCTAACAATAAAGGAATGTTATAAATGATAAAATATGAGGATTTACAGTAAATAGCTGTTGTTTATAC